>VZTL01025518.1:4530-27790 GCA_013400535.1 Scopus umbretta | reverse complement strand
GGGGGAATAAAATAAAAAAATCAGAATCACCAAGGTCAGAAGGTCCCTGCAAAGATCATCTAAGTCCAGCGCCCTGCAGAAAGCAGGGGCAGCTACCAGCACATCGGTGCTGCGTTGCATCCAACTAGGTCTTGAGTATCTGCAAGATGGAGACTCCAGAGCACGCCTGGGCAACCCATTTCGCTGTGTGATCACCCTTATAGTAAAAATACTAATGTTTAAACAAATTTCCAGAATTTCCATTTGCGTGCATTGCCTCTTGTCCTTTTCACTATCTTTTCAATTAAGAATTCTTTAATCAGTTCTTCCAGTTTCAGCCAAGTTGTTCCTTGAACAGTAAGTGCTGTCCTCCCCCTCCAAACTTCCCACCATCACCGCAGGGATGGGAGATCAGGACCTGCCATGCAAAGCACAGTTCTTCCTGCAAAAAGCTCAAAATTACAGAGCTGGGCACAGCACAACAGGGAACACTCACATATGTGCATTCACTTAAAAAGAATAATTGCAGTGATTTTATTAGTCAGTAGTTGCCAACAACCAAGATCAAGGCCAAATAACAACTTGAACTGGCAAAAAGCCCTACTTGGCAAAGCATGGCTCTGCAGGCTCCCTCTGAGGGTGACTCGATAACAGAATGACCAATTACTTTGCATCTGTGGGGCTCTCCATCACTTTGGGTTGGAATCATAGCACAGCGGTACATACACTGCTGAGGATGCGAGGTGAAACGACCAGAGATTCAGACAGAAGAGTGGTGGGGAGGAGGTAGTTTGGAAAAGAGTCGAGACTCTTATTACCTGTTTGTATCGGGTACCATGAAACAACATGCCTTTTCTAGCTGGTAGGGAAAGGCTGGAGGAGAAGAAGTCATCTTCAGTTTGCGGGGCCTCGAGATTGGAAGAGGCACGAGGTTCATGAGGGATACTGGAGAGACCAGCTGAGAAGAGAGCTGCCTGGACTCCCTCCCACCGTGACTGGTGAGAGTTTGGGAAGACACAGGATAGCAAAGCGTTGTAGAGCTCCTGGACTGAACTGGATTGAACTTCAGTTTTACTTTACATCCCCACGTTGTTCAAAATGTGGGGGGACGGCAAGACTGGCTAGTGCACAGACTGCATGCCTGGAGAAAAGCGCATCTCCCCCGACAGGCTACACGAGGGCAGCCAGGTAAGACTGAACGCTTCGACGGAGCCTGCCTTTTAACTTTCTGTTAACGTAAACACGGGCTGCTCCTTCACATAACCAGTGCGCCTGAACAAACTCATAGCTCACCTGTGCACTAAAGGCTGCAAGGGTCAGTCTTCTCCGCAGAATAAAAGACTATTTTATTCTCTTTTCCCAAGGTAACTAAGTTAGCACCTGCGGGCAGCTGCTCAACCCTGGTCAAGGCAAGGCAATCAGGGCGTTCTTTAACAGGTCTAAGTTAATCAGCAATACACAGTAGCTCCATCTATACAGAAACATATGGCGAGAACAGAAAAAAGCACCCCCCTTAGAACTGGCAAAATTCTTAAATAACGATCATAAAGAAAACTATTCTGAACTCCAGCACGCTCTAGTTGGTATTAGTTACCAAATGATTTGGGGTTGTGGTTTGGTGGGGGTTTTTTTGGTACCTTTTATTATTTGGATTTCCAAATATTTTTTTCCCCCCAATAATTAGATGATTAAGGACTCACTACATCCTTCTACAGACTGATGAAGAGGCAAAAAGAGCACTTTAAAACTTCAGATGAACATCTTCTACAAAGGTGTTTGTTAAGTCAATGAGAAGGCATAAGAAGTTGTTCTTCCTTCTGCCGTATACCTACGCAAGTGCTTTAAAGGAAATACAAAGAGGCTGCCAATTCCAGTAAGCTGCATAATGAGCTCTTGTCTACAATAAAGTTCCTAAACCATAAAAATTCGTACATTCAGTGCCCTACAGAAGTTTGGCTTTTTTTTGTGATCTTCAATTCATCAGAAAAGCAGTTAATTTCCAACTTCAGAAGTTCACCTATTTTGAAGACAATAAATATGCAGCAAATAACTCACAGCAACAAAGACGTGATTAGACATATTTAAACAAGAATAATACCTTGCCAGAAATAAATTACTGTCACAGAAGTGTCATATCTAGCTTTACTTCTTTTGAAGGGCGGGGGGGGAAGAAAACCCACAGTGAATTTTTTTTGGCTTTTGTTTTTTTTAAAAAAGCAGCTTCTCACAAACAGTACTTCCAGCAATCCAAAAGGTAGGAATGTTTCTGCCTACCTGCTACCATGACCTTAGCTGTCCGACTGATGATAGCGCCAATGCCTTCTAGAGATGCTTCACACTGGTAGAGACCTTCGTCTGGCTTGTGGTGCCTGGAGTGGACTATGTTTTGTATCAAGAGCGATCCGTTGGCCAGCTGCTGCCTCCTTTCGTCTACTGCCAGGTTTAAAAAGACTGCGTCTTTCTTCCATTTAATAACTGGGGCTGCTTGATCCGATTCTGCTACGCAGTTCAGCAGCACGTTGCTTCCACGCATGGTGACAGCATCTGAAGGCTCTGTCAAGAACCTCAGTGATGTAAAAGTCTTAATCTGTGAACCTGAAACAGCAAAACCGTGAGAGACACGGGGTCAATATTGGTCATACATTTCTACGGAGGAAGAAACTTACTCTATTAGGTACAGCAACTCAGCGTAGGGAACCCTCAGAGGCACCGCAGTTATGGCTGGCAAACGTTAACAAGAAACCAAGCTATGTTTCTCTGCAAATTGTTAATGCACACAAAAAACCCCAAGCATAAACTACATTTTTTTGTCCCATCACTGCAAAATAAAAAAATATTTGTAGATAAAATGTGTAAAACATGGCGATAAAGCAAAGCTAAAAATCTATGCAGCTATATACAACTGAGTTGGAGATTAGCATAGAGTCACCATACCTCTTGAGGTATATTTGGAGAATTTAATTGCTTACAAGACCTACTCTGGCCACATGGACCAACATGCATTTCAGTGTGACAAGCACAAAAACAGGATTGGGCCTCACGCTGCTGTTAGTAAACAAGTGGGAGGAGAACACGCAAGGGTGCAGTCTGACCATCTACCAGAAACGGTGCCAAAACCTCCAACCTGGTGGATCTTCCTCCACCTCACCAAAACAACGTTCTCCTCGCTACCAACTAGTCCGGCCACTGCTCTCCAGTAGGCAGCAAGAGGAAAACCTCACGAGCACATCCTTTGTGCAGAGAAGAGCCAGGGGAGGTGTCGAGAGCGCCAATTCTGCAAGCTGCACGCCATCCCTACCACGGCGCTCAAGACCCGGGTTTCTCACTTGCTACAAGAATGCAGAGACCAGGTTCTGATCTGTCACTTTGGTAACAGAGCGCCAGTCAACTTTGTGTAGTTAGGAGATCAATCGGACCGTAAAGGCAGAGGGAGACGCTCTCAGAGCGGAGCTACAATGTGAGGGCTGCTAAAGAGTAGAAAAATCATTAAAATGCTTAAGAATATGTGGATGCAGAGGCAAAGGGCACAACTCAAAACACGATGAAGCGGTCCTTTTTCTCTACTGCATCAAGCTTTTTCTAATAATTCGTAAACAGGCAAAGCACAGACAACTTGCATTTTTAGCCAACAGTCTTCTCCAGTCTCAGCGACTACACTCGAGTGAGAAACCCTCAGAGTAGTTTCCCCTACATCATAATAAAAATCAGAGTTTGTGACGCATCCCTGGCTTGCCTATCCCTCCCCGCCCAGGGGCGGCACCTCCGAGCGCTTCCAGGTTTAGATACAGACCTCTGCTTCCCAGACAGACAGGCTGCTCCCCAACCTCCACCAAACTCCGGGCCAGCGACAGCGCTGCCGTTCTGCACGCCGGTGCATGGGGAACGGCGTTTTGGAACAACTGCACAGGAATAAAAAACGGTGCTCTCTTTCTTCTCCATCATCAAATAAGTCCTTTTACCTCATTAGCACAACTTAAAACAGTAACAAGATTCAAAAAGAACCTTTTAGTCCTAAGAAAAAATACTAAATATTTCTATTTTATACCTCCAACCAAAGCTTTCTATTAATGTGTGTATAACAATGCATAAACAGCCACTTGGCTTTTTCGTTACAGAAATAAATTTTACTGTCAAGTACTTAGGTTCTACCCGTATGCTAACTGAAGTAGCTAGGTACCAGATTTTCCTCTAAAATATATAAATTAAAAAATAATGATAATTGTGGCTTCAAAAAAATAATAAAATTAAAAATTAATAAAATTTAGCAGAGGAGAATGCAGGAGTTGGAAGCCTCAATTTACAGAGTATTTCAGGCACAACAATAGCACCGTAAGAACTTAGACTAAAATGTGTTGTCTAATAACATCAAGAGGAGTGGTTGAATCCAAATTTGTTTTTCATTTGTCCAAATGCTCTAATTGCAATTCCTGGTGGAAGCACATCCAAATTAGGCTCAAAAGCCGCACGTGAGCACAGGGCACTTCCGCCATAAACCGTGGGTAATAAATAGAAGTATATTTACAATGCGTGAAAGAGTAGTTATTTTGAAAACGTGTGTTCCTTTCCTTTCCCCCAAAGGCAACTGTGTTCTGCTTGGAAATCCGAGCTTCTGGTTGGACATTTTATTTATGTCCCCAACACTTGTAACAGTTTAACACAGCTGTTTATGACAGCATGTTAATGATTTTATGTGGCTATTATCACAAGTAAATAATCCATTTCTGCAGGAGAAATAGGGTTACGACAGCTTCCAGTACAGCAAATGCAGAAGTTACTGAAGTTAAACAAAGATTAACTTTCTCTTCATGCAATTACCCTTGCAGTTCAGTTGCAATTTCAGCTATTCACATCCTTTGCAAAAGGCATATTTAACCCAAATTGCTTTACTACAAGGAACCTAACCGCTTGAGTAACCTGGAAAGTTTTCCAAAGGAGAAGAAAATTCAAATCTTCTTGGAAATATTATTCCTGGAGATAGAAGTAATGCTGACATCTTAAAAATGGAAGAAAATGACCATGTATTTTCAGAAAAGATTACTTGGAAGGATAAGAATCCAATGGCCATGTGTTTGGAGTATGCAGGTGCCTAAGGAGAAAGGTAGAAAAGGATTTGGAAATCCCATTACTACCTATTTGCATATTTGAAATATTAGCTCAGTTTGGAAAGCTCAACATTACACCTGAAGTCAGGGCAGCCTGGACAGCTTTCTCAATGACATGTCATCTTATTGCACACCCTTGACTTCCACAAAATTTTCTCCCAGATTTCTGCCTCAAGCAGCAAACACTAAACCCGATTTCTAGACCAGGTTGTAAGGAGGAATACGCTACACCCAAGACACAAGCCTATTTCAGCACCTTAAAAAAAAAATAGATAGATAGATAGATAGATAGTATCGATCCATTCTGTTTACATCAGGATTTCAGTTCGTGCTCAAGCCCAAGCCAAACACCACCTACTCTACTGCTACCCCAGGGTAAGCCAACTGAGAAAGCGCGGCCGAACAGCCCGTACTTACGCTGTGCCTATAGACCCTTTGCGTCTCTACTGCCTACAATCCCCTCGCTCGGAGAACAAGCCCAAACCAAAACAAAGCTCCAGCTTATAGAGGTCTTTCCTCCCAAGGCACTCGCTGCGGTGTGCTTTCTTCTTCTGGATTCTCCAAAAGCAGGAGCGCCATCTCCAAAACACTCAGTGCCTCCAGCCCTGCGTAGTGGAAATCCAAGATGAAACTCCCAGTCACAACCAAGGAGGCAGGAGCAGCCTTTCAGTCTCCAGTCTGAATATCAGGCTTGCAAAGCAGAGCCCTGACAGACAGCCGCCTCTCCAAGGACCTACTGCACAGCCTTTTAATGGCTAGAAACATCAAGATGATGAAAAAGTTCTTTAGTATCTCTCCTAGTCCTTGGGCAGCTGCTTTACCATTGTACGTTACCATAAGCGTCTTGTAGCTGAAACGGCTGCAACTACTTTGCCAAATTCATGAGCGGGGTAGGGGGACTCATTTTAAAACAGAAATGCTAAACCTACAATTTAATCCTTATTGCAATAGCGCAACTGAAAAGGGAGGCAAGGAGGGAAGACAAAGGCAGGCAGCCAGTCAGGAGAAATAAAGAGATGAAGAGCTCTTCTAAAACTTGCTGCAAAACATGCTTGCGTTTTCCGTTTCCAAGTTTTGCTCTCAGCAGGAATGGGTCTTCTCCCTTTACTTAGCATTTTTGCTAATGCCCTTAATTTTTCATCTGCCCTTAACTTGCAACCCCTCAGAGCTCCAAGACATTCCAGAGCTTAAAAAGACTATGGTCATTAACAGTCACCAAGTTGTGGAGAATGCAACTTCTTCACGTTTACATTGAGCCCAGGTTTGACGTTCCCCAGGATGGTTTGCAAAAACTAATGTACGCCCACAGCGGTTAATGCTTTCTTCTGTTGCCTGCACCACAGCAAGGACATCTTTGCAGCTGCCTTGGGACACCCTGCCTTCCCCGGGACTTGCTTCCAGGCTGTTTGCCTCTCAGAGGCTTTAAAAGTCAGAACGAGAGAGGGAAGTGCTGTTATATAGCTGCTTCATCTGTTGCAGTAAATACACCCACCTTTTATGTGCATGCTCACAGCTGTCATTTGAGGCCCAGCACGCTCATATTCGAAGAAAACAGACTTAAAGGAAATTAAGAGGCCTGCAAACCTGAGGCTGCCGAAACCAATGGGTCCGAGGCACCTCGGTGCTGCCTTTTCCCTCCGAAGACAGCATGCACAGAACAACTACAGAGACGGGTTTATGAGTTCCATGGCTTAACTACAAACTTGAATGGAAGCGTTGCAAAGATTAAGAACCTCCTACGCAAAGCTACCAGTGTCAGCTATTCCAAGCACATCCATGTCATCAAACAAGCCTGTAGCACTGCTTGGAGATCTGAAGCTCTGAGGTCAAGGAGAGCGCCCTCGGCAATAGCCCACACATCCTTTAGCCAAATAAAGGAGAAGAAAACGTGAAGCTAAAAGACCCCATCCTTGTTCCCTTGCCGCGTTGGCGACTAAGACATTACCCTATGTGATGACCTGCTTTGTGATACAGGAATAAAACTAATGGGCTTCTCACCCTGACAGGTAACATCAGAGCAACTTCAAGGTTATCATTCGCCAGGCCACAGCCAAAATTAACATTTGAAAGATGATCTCTGATGTGCTGCTTAATCGGTCCCTTGCTTTGAATCCTCTACTTTCTGTTCCAGCTTTGTGAAATGTAATCTTCCAGGGTGGTTTTTCTTTTTTTTTTTTTTCCCCCCCTTCATGTTCTGCATCACTTGCTTCCATTATAGAGAGGGAAGAGATGTCACAGTTGCAAAAGCATTTGACCAGGCCACCCCTAGAGCTTCTTTTTTTCTTTTTTTTTTCCTTCAAATAAACATTAAGAAATAAGACTTTTGCACACAGACCATTTGAAATCTGTGAATACAGAAATACCCCCCAGTCTAACTGAAATGTGGTAGCAGAGCACTGTAGCTGAACTAAGTCTATTACAGTGAAGTGTATTTATGGACACTCAGAGTATACGTTTTCTCAGAGGATTTTTCTTCCCCCCCTTCATCTACAGAGCCTGCATGAATTAGCTTAATGGCCAGGCTAATAAGCATTTATTTACATGCTTAGGTAATGCAGCATATACAGTAAAGCTTGATACAATTTTATCTGTTTGCACAAAATACACTAATACGAAGCTTAATATATATTAAAAGGAGAACTCTCGGTTTTAATGTTTTTATAGCTTGTGATGTGCCTTCTGGGGTGCTGAATATTTCATTTCAGCTCTATGAAATTTTGAAAACTCTAGCCTCATGCCTGCATTTGATGTTCAGGTGCGGAAATAAAAATTCCTGCTCTGAGAAATGTACAACGCAACACATAAGCACGTGGTATATGGAAGCATTGTTCAGTTTTTATATTAAAAACAAACATATAATTTTTATCAGGACTTCATCGTGATGTTTCAAATCACTGCATTTTTAAATGGTACAATCACAGGATTTTGGACTGTACTGAGGTGAAAATGCTTGTAACACCAACTCCATTATAGTTCCTCCATATTCAATGAATCTTTAGGAACACATAGCAATTAGCTGTCTAATTTTTACTTGAAAGCTTTAATTGGATAAAAGTAAGGTTTTTAGGTGATTTATCCCTAAGGTTAGTGCCTCCACACGACAATACCCCGCTGCTTATATCCAGAGCCGTCAAAACATCAGGTACAAAGAACTTTCTCTGGGTGCATTTGATGAGCAACACCTAGAAAAAAGGCTTTATCAGGGCCAAGCCTGAGACTCCCGAACAGATCCATCATCATTTCTGACCCCCATTCAAGCTGCCCCTCTAGTGCAAAAATCAGTCACCAAAAAAAAAAAAAAAAATTAACCCCGTATCAAACGAAACAAGTTGAGTTTCACGCACAGTTCTCCTTGCCAAAGACAGAAGGAATGACCTTCAGAAGGAATGAAGGGATGCAAGAGATGGCTTTGTCACACCACCTTACACACTCGGTGCTCAGACGTAGTCAGACTGCAGACGGGCAATGAACGCCGATGGGATAAGAGAGTTGAGAGTGCACACACGCAGGTGCTCCTTCCCGCTACCCCTCTGACTACCAAGGTCTCTGAAAGCACTATTTATTGATTAGACCCGTTTGACTCCTTTCCCAGAGAAGATATTTGGAATAGCACGCTAACCGGGAGAACAGCCCTATGGCTGGCCTAAGCTGGTCTCTGACCGTGGAGCAGCAAAAGGAGCACTCCTTCCCCTGCTCCAGCCCCAGCCCCACGCTCCGGGGGCTTCCCTCGCTTCAGCTCCAGCAAGCAGGAAAACACAAGAGCCAGCTTGACCTACTGCCCCCTCAAAAGAAAACCAGTATTCTCAGTCAGATCAGATTCCTTGTGACTGAACCATCAAACACAAGGCAGAGGGCAAGATGGCAACTATTCAAAGGACAACGGCCGAGGAGGTGGGGAGGGAAGAGACGACACGTCGGCTAGGCTGTATAAAACTATCTGAACAAGCACCTACACACACCCACAATTTGCTGACTTCCCAGAGAGGTGGTGGAGTCCCCATCCCTGGAGGGGGGAGTTCAAAGCACACGTAGATGTGGCACTTCAGGACACTGTTTAGTAGGCATGGAGGTGTTGGGGTGACGGTTGGACCAGATGATCTCAGAGGTCTTTTCCAACCTTAGTGACTCTATGATTTTACTTTGCCCATGTGCTCAGTGAAACTCAGTCTATGGCAGCCTCTGGAAGAGACCAGAGCTCAGGTCCTTGGAGCTGAGATCATCTGATATCAGGTAGAGGCAAGCTTGCCTTAAAACAGCACAAGTGATTCTCATCATCTAATTTTAGCCAAATCAGTTTGATGAACAAGATCTAGTCCCTCCAAACTAACAAGCTCTACAACATACACTGCTTCTTCAAGCTTGTAAGTCGATTTGAGTTACAAGTTCATGCGACCAAATTCAGAAGATCCAGTTATCCCAGGAATGAAATGAGAGAATCATTCTGCTTCCTGTACAGCACAGAGAACATATGGCATGAGGGTATTCGGCTACGTTAAAAAATACAGGTAGCATTGGAGGAGGACTGAGATTTACTCAACACAGTAGGATACATCTCCTCTTCTGGTCCAAAGCTTCCCAAAACCTCAGGCAGCAGCCGCTGCAGACCTCCCTGTCCGCGGGAAACCCAAACGCAGCCTGGCACTTCCTTACAGCGGAGGCGGCGGCAAATTGGATTTTCATTTTGAGCACCCAGAGGAGACTGCTGAACAGTTAATTGCGCTGCCAAGTCAGTGCAATTTTTTCCTACGTGCTTTTGTTTCAAATGCTTTAATTGCATTATCAGCAAATCGTATTATTTGCTGGGTTTCCTCAGTTTTCCTCAAGATAACCGGTACCTGTGCTTGCCAATTTACACATACAAGTTCCACAAAGAAAGAAAAAAAAAGATATAGCACTGTGTCTACAGACAGAAGCACAGCATTGTTGGGACTTTCCCCATTTCCCATATATTAGATTTAATATACTTTTCAAGAGTAAAGACATGTAAAAGCGTGGCTAGACATGCACATTCCTGGACAATAACAGTGTTTTAGGGTGTCTGGAAGCAATATCACCAACTAGGACGTTGTCACGATTTTGGACAATCCCATTAAGTTTCCAAACGGCTCCAGCAGAAGACTCCGGCAGAGAAGAGGCCGCGTTAAGTTCGTTTCCCCAAGGTACGTCACACCACCAGCGCGTTGCTGGTTTCGGCGTTCTCCCCAGCAGATGCTGTCTGTCTGACAATGAAAGAAATGACTCTCCCACCTGTTAAATACACGGCCCAGAGATACCAGATTTCAGGTTTGCCTATCAGAAATGGTTTGTTTTCCGAAAGAGTGCATTTCAGGAGTCAGCCGAGCGCGGCCCTACGGAACAGGGCCGAAAAGTCAGCTCCGTCCTGACAGCTACAGTATGTCAAAAGCTGTCTACCAACGCCCTCTCTCACGTCTCGGAGACCTACACTGCAACCTTCTCATTTGGTGAGCTATGAAAGAGAGATTCCTACACTCGACCTTCAAAGCTCCAGCCTTCTTCCGGCAACATTTCAGTCTGCTGAAATTCATCCCATAGATACATTTCATAGTCCAGACCAGCAGAAGAAAACGCAGAAGAGGAACCCAACAGGTGCCGGGCTACAGATACGGGATTAAATAAAGCAAAGCGGAGAAGGGAATTTTGGGTATGTAACTGTAGAGGCAGAAGACAAAACAAAAAAAATCACTTAAATTATTAGATTATGTTATTAGATTAAATCACCTAGATAAAAAATGCATGGGGCAGGGATGAGGGGTTCATGGCAGAGCAGTAAGCAACACCAAACGCGAGAAGGAAGAGGAATTCCCCAGGGCAGAGGTGAAGGAACAGTCAAGAAGCAGGGAGAAAGAAAAAAAAAGGGAGAATAAAAAAAAAAAGAAAGAAAGAAAGAAAGAGAGAAATCAATCCAGCACTGAATCCAAGCCAAGCAGAAAAGGGCTAAAAGGAGAGAGTTGAGTGGAATACAAACAAGAAGAGGCCCACAGATCTGGCCAGATGCGGGTTTTTACCAGCCACCGTGGAAAGTCAGGCTGCGAGAAGGAGACATCAGCCAACAGAATAGACATCCGAGCTCAGATGAAAGGGCAAAGGAGGGCAACAGCTGGAGAGGGCGAGGACATGGAAGCGTATTTAAAGGAGAAAGGAAAGTCGGATGAAAGAAAGAATAAAGAGGAGGATGAAAAGATAATGAAGAACAAGAGATACCGGGTTAAAACATTAAAAGAACACATAAGTTGCTGAAAAAGGAAATCCCTTGGAAGAGCTTTAAACTAGAGAAACAGGCAGGAAGAGCAAAAACAATGCCAGCATTTCCACAGTTTGGTGGGTTTTTGTTTGTTTGTTTGGGGTTTTTTTGTGGGGTTTTTTTTTTGGTTTTGGGTTTGTTTTCTTTTTTTTTCAGATGACAATGTATTTAGGGGAAAAAAGAGCAGAGGAAGAAGCAAGAGTGAAGGGGATGGCGGGGGGAAAAGACTATAGACTCCATCAATGAGAACTCCGCTGAATTTAAGAGCGTTACGGCTCGGAACAGCCCATAGCACAAATACTGCTGCTCAAACGCACACGGCAGCGCTCAGAATAAACCTGCTTCTCGGGAAGACAAAACATTTAGACAGGGGGTTTTTTGTTTTCATATTTGCTCGTTTTTTATATGCATTCCTCCTTCCTTGCAGGCCATTTAGTAATGCAATAAATTAATTTGTACTTTAGAGTGAACTCTCTAATCCTTTTTGTTCTCTCCCCTCCCCATCAAATGCATACTACTGAATTTGCATGCATTAGCATAATGAACCATTAATTACATAGCATTTTGGATAGGACAAGCATAGAGCTTCAATCAATCTCAATAACTCACATCAGGAAGGTGAAAACCACTGGCCAAGCTTATCGGGACAACATAATAGACACAAACACATCAACAGTGCCTGTTGCGGGTGTGATTTAAACCCAGCATCCGAAACCAGAGAACGCTCAGAAAACTACAAAGAAAGTAATAAATATCAATTATGTTAATGATACACAGACAAATTGTGTTCTCCTGGTCTTGTTACCAACCAGAGGCGTGTTTGCACTGAAGGATGAGCGGGACTGATCTGGCACATCCGACCCGGGGGGCAGGTTATCTCCTTCAACATATTGGGTGACAGAGCTGCCAAAAACAACGCGCACGTACCCTCCGGCAGCAAACTGCAACGACTTCACGAAGACTACTTCTGGTCTTGGCGATCATCTCATCCGCAGCCTTCTCGAGCACCTTCAACATATCGGCTGCTATCGCAACCCTTGAGCTGTAGGGGTGCCCCTGCCAGGACCCACGGTGCGGAGGGACCACCCAGGGCCCCACAACCAAAAATTACATAGCAGTAAGCGTGCCTGCACCTCCTTACGCTTACACGTACCCAAGACCGACAAACACGTAAAGCAAACCAGCACCCAAGGAGCTCGGTCGCGTCCGCCTCCCGTTACTGTGCGTACAACGTCTTTAATATAACGTTCTCTCTATTCCCATTTACAAAACAGAGAAAGGCAGTTTCTCGTTCAATCCTCAAAATTAAAATTCTCCCACTTCTATTTAGTAAAAGGCTTCTGGGAACACCAGAATGGTGTTCATTAAGGAAACAAACTGCAGTGCTGTGATAATGTATGTGAACGTTAAAGAAACAAATGGGGACTTCACTGCAGATGTAGAGCCCTTCCCTCTTTGCACAATGAAAGCACACAGCAGAGCCGATGGACTGTGTGCCCTGAATGCATCATTTCAGCTTTCGAAAAACCCAAAAGAATTAAGATAAAAAAAGTCTAATCTGAGCATAATCTGAGTCATAAAACATCCAACAGCAATCGAGACTGCTGTTGTGAGGGATAACCAATGAATATCGAACTGTTCCCATCACATTCCCTTAATGCATCAGCCTTTCCAGCAGAAAAAAAGAAAAGAAAATAAACCCCACACTCCATTTCGTTTCATAATAAAAATCAGCCTCCTCCTTTCACTTTTAACTCCATGTCCCTCAACTACAGTAACAGAAAAATTGAGAGGCTAGACTAGACGACCTCCTGAGGTCCCTTCCAACCTAAACTATTCCAAATCCAACAAAAAATAATAATAATTAAAAAAAAAACAAACAATACCCCCCACAACCCCAGGAAGAATCCAGACCTTGAAAGAAATTTTTAAAAACATAATCACTGGCTAGAAAATGAACCTCTCCTTTGGGAGTTTGTCACCTATCACAAGCCCCAGGACAACAGATTTTGTCCAACTGAGCACCTTTTAATTTAAGCATATCCTTGTATCCCTTTACTTTTCAGTTTTGCACCAGCATTGGAGGACTGATTTTCATTTTGCTGGATAAGCACAACGGCTGAAACTTGAGTTCCATGTGTTTTAGAGGAGATCAAGCGTGATATATGATGGGTCAGATTTTGACTTGGACAGTGATGTTAAATTAATTCATAGCCACAAAGTATCTGGACCTATATTTTGAATTCTGCAACATGACACGATGGAGAGCATTTCCTGAAAACCACAGAATAAGAGGACCAGCTTTTGTCGCAGATCCATATTCAGAAGCCATTCATAAAGATCCAGTGAACAAGTATTAAATACCGTTGTGTTTCAAAGATAACACAGGGCCTGGAAGAGACATTGTCCAAATAACATCCACAGTTGCCAACATGAGTTTACTTGCGGGATATATGGCTTTTAGTTGGAAACTGGCTTTCTGCAACCCGCACACAGCAGGCGGTATTTCTCATCACACCTGTCCTTTGGGCAGAAATGCCTTCAAAGCCCAAGCCTCATACTCTGCCAGCTACCAAATACCAATTAACTGAGTGTTTCCTAACAAGGAGGAGAAAAGAAGGGAAGAAAGAAAAAAAAAAAAAGACAAAAGAATCAACTCAGCAGATTGTGATCACTGAGCACAGAAAACAGCAGACCTCATCTGCCTCAGCTTTGGTGGCTGTGCAAGGCAGGCTTCCAGCAAAAACAGAATTCATTCTCAGCTAGGACTAGGGAAGGGGATAAGGAATCCCAAACAATTATTCTGTGATCAAGCAGCTACCTCTTCTTGTTAGTAGTGAGGTTTTGAGAAAAAATGAACTTCTATGGGGGGAAGAAGAAACCATTTCTGCCCAGCAATTGAGACACCTTGAATGACCCCTTCCAGCATTCCCGCTTCAGACACGCCGTAACAGTGGATTTGCTTGTACTGGGCTAGCTACAACATTTACTCTAATGGACTTGCAAAGTTTCTCATCAAATTCTAAGAAAGGATATAGCTTTTATTCAGTGTTTTGTTCCAGTTGGGTCCCTGAACATATGACATATTTCAATGGTAGCAAAGAGCATGAAGGAAGCCCTTGGGTACAATTCACCACTCCCTCTCCTCCTTGGTGTACGTGTCTCCCCTGGTGAACAGTTGTAGCTTGACTCAAAGGACATTTTCTCCTCCTTACTCTTCTGAGCCACTTGTCCTCCAAAGGATAAAAAGTCTCAGGTGCTCTCCAACAAAATGTTTTCCTCACCATGCTTTACTCATCCCTTTTCTTCTTCCCATCTTCTCTTTCTAAAGGTGAAGATGCTCCCTCCCAGCTTTCGCAACAGCTGAAAAACGCTCTCCTCAAATCCCTCAAGAGCGGGATCTTTTTTCTGCCCATTATCTAACCACAGCCAACAAAGGAATCAGACTGTACTCCCTCAGGTTCCCCTACCACCAAAGCAACGAGCAAGCACTGAACGAGCCCATAGTTAAAAAGGAAAGTCAAGGCACCGCCAAGTATCTACCCCAGAATCTGCCACCACACTTGTTGTAGGAACAAGTACACAAGGAGGAGGCCTTCTGCCCCTCTCCTGCCGTCTCAGGCTGGGATCGGTGGTCACTTGGCCATGCAAGAAGCAGGACTTCTTGCACCCAGCTTCCCTGGCTACTTGCACAAAGATGCTTGATTGGAGCCTAAATGGTTCAGCATGAATTGCACTGATTTATACCCAATTCCTACGGCAGGTCTTTTGAAGAAAACACCTCACTGTCAAGTCACTGCAGAGTCACTCTGATCAAGACCAGAGCATCCTGCTGTCCTCAGGCAAGCTGGCCCAAGAACTGGTGTGCACCATGCTCAAAATGCCCCAAAGGCATACGTCAAGTCTGAGGTGCAATTTTGGTTTAACCATGGATACCGTTGTATTGTCTCACTAACCTAATTCCGTAACAACTAAACAGAGACCAATATGTATCGCTCTTTGAGACCCTCGGACATGAAATTCTTCTGGGTATTGTACAAATTCACTTCCAATTCTGCTGAACACGTGTTTTAAGAACAATCAGGTAAGAGGAGCAGCACAGCACCTGTAGGAAGAGAGGTCCTTCACCCAATAACCACAACAGAATCACTATGCGAATGCTCAGTTGCTAAATGTGTCTTTTGAGACCAGGAACAGCTCAGAAGTCAGAGCACAAAATTCAGTCACTCTTACTAAAACATTCTGCAATAACAGTCACTTCCATGCAATTTTATATGTGGAGCAAATAAATCCAAAGCATGCCGACATCCTATTCCCAACCTGAGAAGTTTCCTCATAATAAAGTTATTTTTAGAAGTTTGCCAACTCCAAGGGAAAACAGAAGGAGCAGTCCGACATTATATTACTCACTTGAACGAGTTTCCAAATTGAATCACTAAGATTGCAAATACGGACTTGTAACTACATGGGAATCCATTTGAAATAATTTCAGAACTGAATATTGCCATACGGTCCTGTTGATTTCGATGAGGAGAACCTACTCATGTGGATAATACTATGCAGATGGGGCAGCGGCTTTGGGGCCTTTTGCCAAGGCTGTGCCTGCTCTTGGCCACCCCTGCAACTAAATGCCTTTTTTATCACAAGTATTTCTGGGGGGAGAGAAAGAAAAAAGCGGGGAAAAAAAAGAAAAAATAAGAGGCTATATACCAAAAATTATTTACATCCCTAAAGCTAAGGACTCAGACTCATGTTGTAGTTGTATGTCTGACCCGTTTCTGTATTTGAGGTTCTGGGAAACAATAAAAACAACAAACAAAAATCAAGGCTGTGGTTGGGGGGTTTGATGTGGGTTTTTTTGGTTCCTTGTCGTTTTTTAAATAAAAAGCAGGATCAAAATAGATTAACAACAAATCAACGCTTGTAAACCAAACCCAAACAAAACCACCCCAGCACATACAAGCACAAAACCTCACAGACCTTCCTCCCACAAACACGCTTTGTCCAAGGCACCAGCCTGAACGCACGGACCAGGGCGGTGAAGCCTCCTGATACATGGTGCGTGGCCTTCAGGTAAAACGGTGAATTGCTGAACTGGTCCACATGAAGCGGTGCAGCCCGAAAGAACGTCAAACTGTTTAACAAGAAAAGTTTTGGGTTCCCCCCGCCCAGACCTCCATTCCTGCCCCTGATCACCCCTTCCTTTACATGAGAAAGTTGACTTGCGCAAAAAGCATCACGACCCCATGCGAGAGGATTTCCTCCGACTCTACCACAGATTAGAAAGGCTCTGTGCCTACTTCAATGATGTTATAACTGTACTGTGGTTTAACAATAAGCTACAAGAGGCGTTTATGCACTTAACCAAATGTGCCAATTGTTCTACGGGCGACAGCCAGTCTCTGCCTCCGCTCACCCAACCCACCCCGAGCCGCTTTCTCTTCCTTTACGCTACAATTTCTACACGTCTCCTTTGCCGTTAAGGCTGTGTAATTGGTTTCTGCACCCTGTTCGCTTGGTCAGGCAAACCCTGGCCAAGCTACAGAAAGCTGCATCGGCACATCCTACAGCAAACTCCCGCAACCAGCCAGGACAAGACAGGTTTTATTTAGCGTGTCTTTTTGGTGCCTTCCAGCTCTCGTTCAATTCACACAATTTCAGAAAAAGATTAAAAAAAAAAAAAATCCAAACCCTGAGCTACATGAGAGGCATGTAACGGGAGAAGGAAACACGGGCCGTAGTTCCCAGCGAAGTTGTGAAAAACGCCATTACAACTTTCGAAAGGCCGTTGAGGGGAGAAGCCCCAGACGTCGTTTCATAACCTTTGCCACGGGTAACAGCTTCTTTAAAATGCAAATTCTGAAGTCGGTGCGTGCTGGGGCTGCAGCGGTACCTCGAGACCCCGGCAGCCATCAGACAGTGCCCCATTGTAGCCGGCGCCGGGCGAGCGCACAATACCGACCTTATTCACCGAACCTCCTACAGAAAGCGGCTTGCAGCGTTCTGCAGCTGAGCGAAAGCCACAAGCGCTACCCTGGGCTGCCCTGAATACCAATGACCCTCGGGGGCGTCAGTCCACCCTACGTCTTCTCCGGCTGCAAAGTTGCAAAAGTTTTCGGAAGCAATCTCTGGTTTTGCAAGGCGGTTTTGTTGGCTATGAATTGCCGCGACTCCACCTCGCGGTCCAAGCTCCCCAAACCACCGCACCGGTACAACGGGGGATGCCGTCTGTTTAGGGTAAAATTGCCAAAACAACAATGCCAATTTGGAAAGCGGCTGCCAAGAGCAGAGTGCAAGTCTGCAACTCCTTAAAGCGCCTACTTCGGATTACACTAACAATGGTGATTAACGAAATTAAAGCCCACCAGTCTGCTTGCTATAGCCACATGCTTAAAACAACATCCCATTCTGCACATCGGTTTTGTGTGTCTAACGGTACAACTCTGCCATTAAAAACCTCCCTTTAAAAACAGGACACGTCACCCTCCCACTAGACAGTCGTCTTTCCCCAGCAGGAAAAGAGAAACCCATCCGATGCATGAATATCGGGGTAGCACCGCACTGCGGGTCTATTAAAACTCCTCAGTACCGAGTAAGCCGATTAGCACGTGACATCTAAAAATCAACATAACCTTCATAATCTTTAAGAAGTAGAGAAGTATTTCACGCTTACCAGAACAAAAAAGTCAGATTAAAAAAGAAACTAGGTGAACCCAAGAGCATTTAGCTCCCTGTGATCAGTAGATCAGGATGTCTCCTACTCCACGGTGCGTCCTTCGCCAGGGCAGCGCAATTAACCATATAAAGTTGTTTTGAACTTGACTCACAAATTAAAAGCAGAAGAACAAACAGGGTTCAGACTTGTGCCTTTTTGAAATCACAGCACTAACATGATTTCAGACACTATCATCGTTTACTTAACTAAACCGTTAGCCCACCAGTACTCCTTTTCCTTTCCGACATAGAAACGTACATCAGAAGAACCACCACGGAGCAGAGGGAGAACTCCTCAAGAGTCCACACAACCGCAGCTCAGTCAAGTTCCCCTGTTTTGAGGTTTTTTTTCCAGGATTAAGGAAAAAAAAAAAGAAAGAGCAAATATCAAACACCCCATGAGCTTGTTCTCGAAGAACTTCATTGCTTTAAAAGCTCCGTCTTTAATTAACAATTTTAAGTGTTGTCATTTTTCCCTTTGTTTTGGAAGTTCCACGACAGCTTTCTCAACTCCCAGCACATTGCTGGCACAGCCTGTGGAGTCTCTCTTCCCCATACTCCTGGACTGCTGCATGTAAATACTGATGGTCTCTGGCTTCCTATGTAAAAGGGAAAGCAGGAGACATGAAATACAAAAACTAGATGATACTACAACAAAAAGAACATGTAAATAAAAACCACTTGCTGTGGTAAGGATAAAGGTTAGGACCAAACATTTTAATTTAAATTACTGGCACTTGTGTAGATAAACAGTATTTGGTAATTTCTCTTAAGTACTAGAGGGGTTTTCACTCCCAAATGGCCCATTCCTACCAATTATGTCAATTAATTAGGGAGAAAAAAAAAAAAAAAAAAAAGAGATAGAATAGAGGTGCTCTGGTTTCTCTATGAGCAAAGGTAGGAAGAATGGAAAGCTAAGTGTCCATCAAAATACTCTGACTGACAGCCAGTGTAATGGAGCAGTTACAGCACATACGGTTCGTAACCGGCTCCTCTCACGTCTTTCCTGCACACTCCACAGAAGCCTGTCTGCGCAAGAATCCTCTGCGATGGGAAAAAAATTGCCATTTCTGTGTTAAAGATGGATGCAGCCACAGTGTAAAAAAAAGTACGAAGAGGAAACATTAGAGGGGTTTTTTTGGTTGTTTGTTTTTCTCTCCCCAATTTGACCATCTATAATGATTTCCAATTGGTATTTTGCCCTCGCTATCAGAAGTGCACTCACCTCTCAAAGCCAGTAAGTATCATGCCTCTTGTTTTAACTTATTTAACGATTGGATCAGGAAGAAACATGTATCAAGAGCAGATGTTTCTCTACAATTAAGTAGAAGCATCCCCTAAAAAACCCCGTTCTGCAAGATAGGACTCTTTAGAAACACAAACACTGTAAAAACAAAGAAATTCTTACTCCACTTAGGCCGTCTCTGCCCCCAGAACGCTGTATTTTAAATTACACACAACCATTAGCAGCAAAGCGCAGCACGTGTCACGGGGGCAAGCATCTCCTGGCCAGATTTTCAAGCCGGCCAAGCTTTCCCTGTGGCACGCCGTGACCATAGCCTGGTGTCAGGCACCCAGCTGAGACAGGACCGTGCCTTCGTGGTGTGTTTGTTCTTCAGCCAGACATTATGTTGGTTGTTTGGGGCTTTATTTTTAAAGCTCTGTCATATAGAGTAGATCCATGAACCCACAACAGAGACTGGCTTCACCACACCTACCTGAAGATCTCCTGAGAAAGACGGAGACTTGAGATATTTTGATACAAGTAGTGCAAGGTGGTCGCACACCATGGGAATGGGTAGTATTCCTAGAACCACTGCTGAGGGATAATCGAAACGAACTGTATAAACCAGACCTGGTATTTGTAAAGAACGACCAGGCAATGGTGGTTGGCATCACAGTAAGGTAGGAGAGTAAAGCAACATCTTTGTCGGATGCAGCGGCAGAGAAAATCAAGAAATACCAACATCTGAAGGAACAGATACGGGAACTGACAAATGTCAATATCATCAAGTTCACGGGATTCCCGCTTGGCGCACGAGGGAAATGGTACAAAGGCGATTATGAATTGTTGAAGGAACTCGGACTCTCTATTTCCCAACAGGAGAAGGTTGCTTGGCGACTATCAAGCCATGCCCTATTCTCATCAGTAGATAGTATACACATATTTGCGAGTCCAAGTTGTACTATTGTTAACTTATGATATTATAATGGATTGGACTGAATATAAACGTACCACCTTTGTACCCCCAGACGCAGTGACACACATCAGGGTTCAACATAACAACTGGGACAACACAACCCAGAGCAGCCCGGTGCTGTGCCAAGCCTCCGTGGAGGCTGCGACAGCCTCGGGGACCCATCCACAGAGGCTGCAAGAGCCTCGGGATCCACCTACGGGATGGCCACCTCGAGGTGGCTCGTGGCACAGGGGGAAGCCCCACAAGTCTTGGCCGCCCTAGGCAACCAAAAGAAAAGTTACCCAGCCTAGTTCCCTTCAACGAGTAGGCTGCACAGCAGAGATGGCACAGATGGCAAGCGCTGCGGTATACTTTAATTTTGCGTACTCCTGAAGCCGCTGTACCAACGTGCGCAGCATGGACGCAGCCCATTGAGACGACAGCTTCAAGCAAGAGTTGGTTCTGGCTCCTAAAGCAGAGCTTCGGGCAAACAAAATGACGTTGTTCCCCACTCAGGAAAAACGCCATGGAAATTGTAGATAATGCTTAAAAAAAAGTCAAGCTTATATAACTGTATAGTTTATCTGTCTTTCAGAATTACAGCAATTTCTGTGCAAAGCTTCGTTGTGTGTGAAGCGTCTGTGTTCTCCAGGTTAATCGCTTTGTTTAAAAAAAAAATAATAATCAGACCTCACTTTTCATTCAAGAAGAGTGTTTCCCAGGTCCCCTTCCAAACACCCACATGAAACAAACATATTACGTCTCTACTTACGGAGACAAAAAGAGGAGACAGAGCTTGCTGGGAGTCCAGGGCGCCATTCTGCAGTGACTAACGGTATTTGGTTTCTCATTTTTACATTTCAGTACATAAATATTTTTTCAGAATATGTTATGGCAGAGAGCACATCCATTTCAAACCAAGTTTGAAAATCAGCACGTAGAACTGATTTTTCTTTTTTTTTTTTTTCTCTGCACCTCAATTTCACTTTTTCATAACCAAATCCAGTGGGGAGGTAAGTGCACATTCCAGTGAATCGGATGAGAATTTAATCCGTTCAACCTTAGCATTTCTTCCACCAAGTATGGGGCTTAGTCCTTCTATTTGTTCAAATTCTGACCTGATTTTTAAGCAAAGTCTTGATTCAATGCCTTTTCTTTTGTGAAGTCAGTTGCATTAGAAAGCTACCCATATCTTATTCAATTTGGATGCATCTTCTGGTTTTCTTCCCTACCCTGTTCTCCTCTTTTCTGTATTTTATTATACTGATTTCAGCTGTCATAGAAAATGCTATAATAAAAATACTAGCTAGTGAAAGTATTTACATATCAATTTATCCTGCGGGTTTTTAAACTTGTTTTTTTACCAAGCAACCAGCAGAAGTAGGATAGGCAGCTACAAGTGGGATACCAAATGAGAACAAAATACTCGATTTTGACATGTCCACTCTCGTATTGATAGTCCTGTCTGTATCCAGCAGGCTCCAGACCTCCAGGAGCTAGCAGGCCTCTTGGCAGCTGGTTTATCAGGACAGACGATTACGGCAAGCCAACAAAGTCAGAGCCCATTTGGACATCAACCTTGGAGGAGCTGGATCTGGGAGCGTCTGATCCCTGCTCCAGAGAATGGGTCATCCATCTGTTCCTCCTGCAGCCTGGCTCTGCGGAATCCTTGGATGACACAACGCAAGCGTATCTCACACTACATCACCAGTTCTTCACACCTACCACCTGTGAGCAGGATGGCCATTTGGAGCACACAGGTGATGAATCGGCGGCTCGAAATCGCTGCGTAACTCAGGCTGGCTTTCGGGACACTGTCCAGTGAAACACTTTGTTCCATTCTAATAGGATGTCAGATAAAGACAATGCGTCTAGATGTTATTTGTTCTTTCCCTTCCTTCCTCAGCTACTACAAGTGATAAATCCACGTATTTTCTAACCAAAACGCATAGCATCACTGCTGCCATTGCAACGCAACTGCATTCATTGCACAGAAATCCGTTTTAAGTAGTAACGTATACCCAGTGACAGTGAAATCTGCAGTTGTACAACATTTGAACGCAAGAGTAAAAGCAGTTCAAAGTTAAACTTCAAAGCAACGCAATAACCTGTCACATAGGAAAATTCAGTTAGAAAAGCTTGTAGTTACTAAAAAAACCCTCAGAAAATTCAAGGAAGATGATTCAGAAGAGTAGCTGTTGATCATATCGCATAACATTTACACGACAAAAATGTTTATCATTGTGTTTGGTTTATGATTGAGCTTCAACTGGATATAAATATGCAGATGCATATGTTCAATACAGTTCAGTCAGAGGCATGTTTTTACCACTTGAACAGCTGCAGTTTTAAACCTTCCCCAGTGCCATCACCGTAATCAAGCAAGATCCCAGGGGGTGAGGAGACATTCAGTTTTCAGTATCGCACGATTTAGGATGGGGACAACCCATGTTTTACAAACATTATGTTCTGAAATACTCAGCTTGATTCCTATCCCTCCGTAAAACGATACTTCATTTCGCTGGCTGGCTAATATTATTAAATTTAAGGCTAGGGAGATTTGACAGCAGCACCCCCAGACAGCCCTGGGGATTTCGAGGCGCTGCTCCGCTGTGGCCAACAGGGTGCCAGGGCAGCCCACGCTCAGCGACAGCTTTCTGGTAGGACTGCTGCTCTTCCTTACCTCAGCCGAGCCCCTGGTACACACAACACGGGGTTTCAGCATCCCTAAGCATTATTTTCATGGATCTACAGAAGCCTGCTTTGGCAGATGTCTCAAATCTTAAGCCCCAGGACACTTCTTTCCAGAACTTCGGATCTATTTCTTGCTTATTTCCCACACCACTGTTAATTTTTCCCCTCTACAGCATTTAAGCTATTTTAGAGCGCCTAAATCACCAATACCATTCATTCACAGCTCTGCTAGAGCCTGTCCATTCGATATTTGGATGTCCTAGCATGGAAGAAAGATGTTAAGTAATATAACAGTCTCGTGACCGCCAGGAACTTCCATGAGTCAGGGC
>VZTL01025514.1:0-16882 GCA_013400535.1 Scopus umbretta | reverse complement strand
GGGGGCGCCCGGCCTCGACGCCCGCGGGCACCGGGTGGCTCCTGCCGGGCGGCGGCCCCGGCCGTCGTCCTGTTCCCCGCTGCTCGCCGGGGGAGAAGTGTCGGGCGCAGGTGCGTCCCTCCGCCCCCCGCCGAGGCACGAACCGGCGGCAGCGGAGCGGAGCCGGGACGCGGCGTCCCCCGGGGCTCTCGGGCACGAACCTGGGGAGCGGGTGTCCCGGGCCGCCTCCCGGCTGCGCTCCAGGTGAGGAGCCCGCTTGTCAAAACGAGCGAGTCCGCCTAGAAACGTGGAAAGCTCAGGTTTGCTTTTTGTCTTGTTCAGGTGGGCAAGCTTCTTGAACCAGGTAGTCCTAACTCGGCTTTTTAAAGGGAGCGGGGAACGGTCGCAGTTTTCCCTAAAAATCCGACCCACGACTTTGCGCGACAGCAGGTTCGGTGGCGGTTCGGGGCGCGGAGGGAAGGCGGCTGCGGCCAGGCCTCGTTCGATCCAAAGCTGAAGTGTGCTGTCGAATTCACGGGAGCTTCTGAAACTGCACAAACCAACGCACCCACGGGCGCCGCGATGCGTGAAAAAAACGGTCGGTCTCGCAAAAGTTACTAACTCGGAGTTGTCAGTGTGGAGACGGGCGCTGGTCTTCGGCGAGAGGCCGGGAAGTCCCTTGAAGGAGCGGAAGGGTGAGCCCTGCCTTGGGCTGGAGCGCGGTGCCTCCGCGTCGGGGAGAAATCGGTCAGGGCACGGTCCGGATCCGCACCTCGTTGTAAGGCGACGTCCGCTAGCTGGAGCGGCGGGTGCGGACAAAACCGTTTTCGGAGAGGAACTTCGTTGTTGTTGAAAACCTTGCCGGGAGGTATCTGGCCAGCGAGAGCGGCAGAGGGTTCCTTTGCAGCCCTTGCCCTGCGGGCCTGCTCCTGCTCTCCTGAAGTATGCTTTCTGTTGTTCCTTTAGGAACAGCATATACCGCAAATTCGGCGACTCGAATTAGGTCCAAATTATTATTACTGCCTTTTTTTTAAGGGACTTATCTAAGCAATCTTGTAGGGGGGCTAGCTGGTGCTGGGATGGTGTTTCCACGGTCGTCAAATAAGATGTGCTGTGGAAAAAAGGCCCAAATGCTTTTAATTTGGTGTCTTGACAGCAAGCGTGCCGAGAGAGGGAGGAGGAGTCCTGTGCCTTGTCTGGTTTGTAGATCAGCAGATGACTGCAGCCATCCCAGGCTATGGGGTTTCTTCTTTTTTACAGGATCTAAACTGATCGAGGACTAGACCAGTTTTAGGTGAGTCTGACTCTGCCGTGCGTCCGACTCTTCCGTTTCCCACCGAAGTTAATGGAAGTCTTGATAGGCGCAGCTTGAGTTCCTCTGCGTTGCATAGCTCGTGAATATTCACTTTCTGATCCGAGTTAAGCTGCACTTGTAAACTAACTAGTTAAGTCCTAAAAAAAACCAACCTCAAAACCCAACAGCTTATTTTTAATTTTAGCAGAGCTGAAGGCTGGTGGCCTGTTTGCTGCTGTTGCAGCATTTTGAATAAAGCAGCTGAGCAAAACTGCATCTTTAGGGCCCGCCGCGAGTACCTGTGATGAGCTGAAGTACAAGGGACGCGATTTTAACAGCGCTCTGCGTTCTGCTGTGTGAGCGCATGGCCACAGCGTAGAGAGTGTGTCTAACCAGTCTGCTTGGCAAAACTTTTCCCTGTACATTTCGCTTGCATTTCAGCTCTGCAAACTGCATACAAAGTAAAAAGAGCGGGTGGATGTTTGAACTTAAGTCGTTTAGTAGTGGATGATTTGTCTCATTCTCATGGAAGATAGTGAAAGTGATATAATTTTTAATGAAATTGAGTGGGCTACTTAGGAAAACCAGTGTGTTTCTGGCAGATATCTGGCAGGCTTTGTGGTCTGTTTTTTCTCTTCTATGTTGCACTTGAGTACTTCTCTGTTGGCATTCGTGTGGGATTCTCCTCTGTGCTATCTCTGAAACTGGAGAAAAATTAACTTAGTTATGGTTTGGTGGGTTTTTTTTGTTTTTTGGTTTTTTTTTTTGTTAATAGCTCATAATTCATCTTTAAAGCACCTTTGCTTGGACCACAATACTTTAATCCAGCAATAATGCAATTCTTAATTTAAAAGTGTCCCGTCTGATTCAAGGTCTGTTGAAATCTGTGGAAAGATTTCTGTGTTGAGTTTAATGCTGCCAAACTTCACAGCTTCGATGCTTACATCTGAGACGTGTCATCTGTGTCGCAGGGAGCGATAAGCAGTTCATCTGTTGCATTTTGGACACCTGACTTGAGGGGAATCTAAAATTTTACTTCCATCTCATCTTTTGAGGTTTGTTTGGTTTTTTTTAACATTGTTACAATCCATGCAGCTGAAATGAGGATTAAAATGTATCCATATCCCATTAAGTAGTATGTTAATTGTGCTTTTAGTTCTTTATATGCTGGTTTTCTCCCCCCTTGTTTCTTGAGGTACTTGTTTAGGGCTCCTTTCCTAGTTCGGTGACTCTTTGAAAGGACTGTTCAGGCTGATTCAGGCATTGCTGTGCACCTGAGAGCGTTCTTAGTTGCGTTGCTGCAGATAGGATTGTTCCTTAGGTTTTTGGTTTTGCTTTGGTCTGCGTGTACCCAGATTAAAGGCAGAATTTTGTCCGGTAAGATCATACTTTGCATTGTAAATGAGCATACTGCGCTAATGGGATGACAAAGGTGTCCGCTAATCTGAGTAAAAATTCACTCGAGCAGCGGGAGGAACTTGATCCAGACCCTAGTACAGTAAGTGTGTCTTTTTGGTAGAGTCCAAATCTGGAATGGAATAGTAGATTTTTAGTGTTACAGTCAAAACCTTAACAGCTCCAGTGATGTTAGTCAAGCTCAAACCGCTAAGATTTTCAGGGAGTTTTCAAACTCCTCAGCATTTTTGAAAGATCAGAGTGCCTGTTCTGAAGAGCTCTTTGCTCACTGCCCTCCGCGGCACTGCTGACCCGCTCCCGCAGGACCCTTGCTGGCTCTGCCGATGCCGTGGGGAGCCGGGAGAGCGTGTGTCCTGGGCAATGGGCGGGAACCCTGCCCTGACAGCGTGGGGCACCGTTTCCAACACTGGTACTGCTGTAGTAAAACGGGAGTTTATATCAGTGCTGTAAATCCATTTTTATTAGCACAGCTGCCATTTCTAACACTTCCACTTCTGATTTATGTCGGTGAGAAGGCTCGGTGGGAAGCGCCGCAGCTGCAGTAGCTTCTCGCTAGATGAGTAAATGTTGTACCTCTGGTCGGCTCCAACCTTTTCATCCAGGGATATCCTCTCTCCCTGTTAGAATTTTTCACACGCTCGGTCCAAATCTCACCCATCTTTCACGCAGCGTTGGAAGCACGAAACACGTAAAAGTGATCCCCAGGGAAAAACCCTGGTGTACGGGTACAGCAGCCGTTGTGGAACAGCTCTGCTTTTTCTCGCCCTGCCGGGGGGGGGCTGTTGGGGTACATTTGTGATAGGTGAGTGGCCAGCCCCCAGGCGGACCTGAGCTTTCGCGTTTTTGATGCGAGTAGGTCTGGCTGTCCTAGAGGCGAACTATGGTGTGTAAGCCACTTTTTGTGTGCGCTCTGTAAGGTGAAAAAAAATGAAGAAATAGGTCTTTGTCATTCTGTAGGCTAGGATGTTTTTCTGGTTTCAATATGTTAATTAGGAATTGTTTCTACACCTAGTGAACAAAGCTTTATCACCAGCTAGTGAGTAGCTGCAATGTAGACTGTGTGTGGGGGGGATACTTTTGCTCGTGCAACGTGTCATCTAAGGAGATGGTTAACTGTAGGTATAGAATATTTCTTGTTAGGAGTCTCATCTCCATCGGGGGTTGTTGGTGTAACCGAGCTGACGCAGCTCCTGCAGTGCAGATTACCCCTCTACTTTCTGGCTTTGCCTTCCTCCCAGATCAGCCTGTTACATGGGCCCTGCCCGCTTTTTACTGGAGAAGTTCAAACGTGACTATGCATTCTCAGCTGGGGTGACATTTTGCGCAGAGCATGACTATAAAGTTACTGTAATACGTGTGCTTGCATGTTTTGTTTTCCTTAGAAGAAAGGATTCAGACTGCCACTGTAGTGAGTGCATTTTTAAAGCCCATGCAGCTGAGGTATTCTGTAGAGAAAGGCGCTCCAAGTGAAATAGCGTTGATACTATGTTCACATTACTATGTAGTGTCATCTAAACGGTGACTTTAAGCTCGTGAGATACTTAACAAACAGTTTTGAATGAATAGAGAGTTCGTCAGCATTGACTCAAGCTTAGTTAGGAAAGTGTTAAAAAGTATTTGGGTGGCAACAGTAATTGGCGGTTGCTCTTGTTTAGTAGTCATACTTCACCAGTTTGGAAAATGTATTTCTTGAACGGCTGGAGCTTGAAGACGGATGTAAACGGGCAAATGACTGAGCAGTAACCGAGAGAAACGGTGATGCTAGCCGTAGCTGCGATGCCTTCAACAGCTCAAAATAGAGTGAAGGAAAAAAAGGCTTGTCCTTGCTTTAAGTTTGTTTAATAAAGTTTGTTTAAAGAATGAGAAATGGGGGTGGTAGTTGTGTGTGAGGAGAGGGGATTTTTTTGGTTCTGTTTCCCTAGTGTGACTAGGTCTGTCCGACTCTCACTCCGTCAAAAACTTCGGAGGACCCTAAACTGTTGGAATTGCTTAGTTTTCTGAGATTCAGCCACCGGGGTTTTATGTGTAGTACAGAGGTGATGTCAAGAAGTATGCCACTGGCATATGTCACCTGGGGGATCGGGAGAAACAGGCTACCTCATACAGCATATAGCTACAGCAAAATAATTTTTCTAAGGCTAACAAAGACCTTTGCTTTCCTGCTGATTGTAAAGAATTACAGCCTCTTTAAAAATCCTGTTCTCGGCTGGGGCTATATATGTTTCAAGACACTTTTTCCCCCACCTAGGTAGTTAAGACAGTTAGTTTTCTCTTTTTTTTCCCTCCAAGATGACAAGTGTTTTGGGCAGTGTTTTTGGTTTTTAAACCCCATGCGTATCACTTACTGTATCAAAGCACCTCAGCCTCTGCGTTTCTTTTTGGTAGTTGTCATGATAGTATCATAAACCAGTCTGTAGATGAGGATAGTGAGACTCTTGGCAGATGTTAAATGCCATCCGGTGAAGGATGGTAGTACATAACAGTACATAACAGATCGGTGGTTTCCAGCCTGTAGACTTTCCTTGGACAGTACCTTGATGGTCTAGGGAAAGTGACTGAGAAAAGTAAACTGGCAAACCCAGTACACCAGTGCCTTTTGCAATTTCTAATTTGGTCTACACATGAAGGGTCTGTAAATTGGAAGAGGTTCACTGCAACCATTGTCACTACCAAGGCCACCCATCTGTGTCTTGTCTTCATGTCTGGTAAGTTCCTTTACAAGGCAACTTTGTTACTTGGCTGTTAGTACATAAACTCTGCTAGGTGGGCACAAAGTATCTGGTGTTGTCGTCCCCTCCCCCCCCTTAGGAAACTGAGCTGAAGTTTGTTCTGTTCCTAGGACTAAGGTAGGATGGGGAAGGAGAGACTTTCTGACACGTTCTAGTGTTCTTGTATTTTTGCTTCAAGCAGGCGCTTGACGCTGGTGAGAATGTCATCCTTCTCGCAGAACCTGGTATGTGCTGGCTGGACTGAATATACCTTATTTTTGCAGAGAGAAATAATACGAGATTTATGCAGGGAGGTGTCGTGTGTGTGCAGTTGCTCGTCCAGCCGGCAGGGCTGATGTGCTGAACACCAGGGTTGAGAACAGGGACTGACTCTGCAGCCAGCAGAGCCATTACCCCACAGCAATGGGACTGGAAGTCAGGAGTCCCCGACTCTCAGCGTTCCTCGCTGATTTACAAATAGCTAGGCTGATGACAACTTAATAGCAGATCTGCCAAAGAAAGTAACCTGTGAGTTGTCCTTCACCTCATCTGACGGGGAAAAAAAAGCACAGATAGGAGCACAGTTGGGAGTTGGGATCCTTATAAAGGATGGTCTAACAAGGTTCCATGTGAACAGAATTTTGCCATTCAGCCTTTACTTTGTCAAAAAGGTTAAAATGTTACAGAGTTCTAGATATATACCAGGATTCCTCTCCCGTTTTCCTTGTATATTCTGTATTTATTGCTGTCAAGTCTTTATTTTTTTTTTTTCCCCCAGGTGACCCTTATGGGTTAGAATAGACCCATTTTGGCAGAGACTCGAACAGTGCAGAGCGCGTAGTGAAGGTGGTTCTTTTTAGTTACGCTACGAAGGCGTGTGGTGGACAAAGCAGACGAAAAGACGGGTGTGTTCTCACAGCTAAGGCAGTTTTGTATTGCTTCTGGAACCAGAGTCTCATCTTGCCTCTGCCGTAAAACCTCCTCCTGGTCGGGCCACGCTTCCACGGGGTCCCCACGAGATCTCCCGGCTCAAGCAGAAACAAAGGCTGCAGGCAGGGAGAGTTTCTCCGAGGGCTGTCTGGTCACAGGAGGGCTCTGCTCTCTGCGTACGCCGTGCCCTGAAAGCTCAAGCTCGGTTCTCGACGCACGCAACTTCCCAGCTCGGTCTTGGCTCTCTCGTGTGTCTCACGTAGTGAGAACTTTCTCACTTTGTAAGAGATTGTAGGGTTGTTAGAACAGAAACCCCGCATTCTTTCCGGCAGCTGCCGCTGGGGTACATTGTGAAAAAGAAGGATACAAAGTGTTAATCTGCAGTGATGGTTTAGCTGAAGGGGGGAAGCTCTGAACAGCCACTGGGCACAGCAAATGGCCTTGGGGGCTTGGCGGGAAGAAGAGAGTGTGATTTGATGGCTGTTGCTTTATGTGCCGATATAAACCGGTTCAAGGTTTCCAAAGTAACCCTGCTTCTCTTGTTTTGAGGTGTTTGACTTGGTACCTTTTAAATATGGTCCCAAGACAGAACACTTGAGATAATTGAGTCTGGACACTTTATGCTTTTAAAGAGCATCCAGGAGTCCTCAAATGACTTTGTTAAAGCCACTTTTCCCGATAGGTGCAGTTGGCCTGCAAATTTGCATTTTAGCAGCTTAGCTGAAATACTGAAACTTTACATGAGAGATGAATGGGAACTTACGTTCTTGAGCGTACTACGCTCAAAACGGAGGGCGGGGGGGAAACCTATTCGTCTCAAGGGGTGAAAAATGTTTGCTAGAAAAAGGACAATTAAAATGTAACCTCAGTCTCTGTTACTGTAATTAAGTGGCGCTTGCTAAGTTTTTTCTGCTGCACAAAGGATCCAGCGTACCATGTCCGCAATAACCCTGCGTAAGGCGGGAGATGGGCGCCGAGGAGCTGCTCCGTGGTGTGCTGCAAGACTTTGTCACCAAGCCGTGCTGCTCCCCGATTCACTTCCGCAGGGGGGTGCCAGCTCAGACCTTCTCAGCAGCTCGGAGCAGTCGTAGTTGAGCTGTTCCAGAGCCAAGACCTCCAGGTATGACCTGCTCTGAAGAGGAGCTGCTGCTTCTCGGGAGGCTCCCCTGACACTGGCAACGTCATTTACGGCAAAAGGATGGGCTTATAGTCGGATGTTTTTCCCAGCTCTGCCTGCCTCTATTCTCTTCCTCATCCATGTGTTTCGTGTATTCAACAGGAGTCTAATATCCCACTCGGAAATACTGTTTGCAGGTGAAGAGAGAACGGTAAGCTACTGCAAACATAATCGCACTTCCAGCCTGAATTTAGTCATCGTGGCTTGATGCTGCTGCTTCAGGTGCTTTTAACAAAATCCTTAGGTTACGTTCCTGAGGTCATACGCTGCACTAACCCGATTTTGAAAAAGGTGACAAAATAGCAGGTGCGTAGTAGTTCCTGAAAACACATTTAGCGAGAGAATACACTGCGGGGGGGAAAAAAAATCCCCTCATCTTTTTGCAAGGGTAAGCGATAACATTCTGGAGATAGCAATGCGCAGACCTGTAAACTAGGAATAGATTTCAAAAAAAACCCCAAATAAACCCTTTTACCTTAGAGGATAGTTAAGACATCTTACCCTATGCTAATTCACTCCTTGCAACTTGTACCGCTAAGAATCAGGTAATAGGATAAGGTGAACAGTCCAGCAATAGAGGTATTTTGTGACCCTTACTTCAGTTTCTCGCTCTCCTACAGCTTCCTGTGACCTCAGATAAAGTTCAGCTGCTTCCCCTTTCATGTAAATACCTTCTAAATAAATGTATTCCCATACAAGCGTGTAAATGCCTTTTTGTGATGGGGTAGAACATAACATTAATACATCTGGCAGCTATATGAAAATCATGCCAGGGAGCTTAAGGAGAACAAGTAGTAGTGCTGTTGCCAAGCTGGGAACAGTGTCATGGCTATCCAAGAAGCAGCTGGGGAAAATGAGGGAAAATGTCATCGTCAGTCAGAAATGCACAAAGTAGCTAAATCCTCAGCATCTTTTTAACTGTCAAGGGGACAAGGCAGGAGAGTCCTTCACCAAATTAGTACAGTCAGCACAGAAGGCATCCATCCTCCTGTCCTCACTAAGGAGACAAAGATAGATCTCTCCCTGCATCAGTCCTGCGTGCATCCGGGCCTACTCAATAGAAAACTTCCCCTACAAATGTGTCATTAATATCTCAGCTTTACACTAGCACACCCATAGATTAAGACTTCTCTAACATCGCTAGGACAGGAGTTGGGAATAATGTTCACAGGCTGGGTTGGGTGGGGGTTTTTTTTTTATTTGAGTAGAAGATGTAGGTATTTATCCGGAGACACAATTCCACTATTTTCCAGAAGCATATGACAGACAGGAGTTTTCTGGGCCATACGATCTTTATGGTTTTATCAGTTTTCTTCTTCCCGAGTTTATTCTGTCATCAGAAAACCACCCTTGCAAGTTCAAACAGAACCTGTGGAATAGCAAACACATGGATATGAATTTTTGTTTGATTTTGTAATGCTTAAAACAGCTTACACTGTAAACAAGATAATCTGAAAAATAACTAGAGCTGCAATTCAAAAGCTACTTGCAAAGAACTACAGCCTAATCCCCTTGTATAGTGCATTACATTAATAAAATAATTTTTATTCTCAAATTATTAAGTATATATATTGCACTTGTTATTACATTTTCAGTGTGATAGTGGAAAAAGCCCACCAACCTCTATGGTGATGAGTATTACTATCATCCACTCAAGGCGCAGAGCGTGCTTTTCGTTCAGGTGATTTCGCATTAGGTCTGTCAGCTCCATGCAGTGCTGCAGCTTTTCATTCATTACCTGCAAGAGATTCCAAATATATGGCAAATCTGGATTCCGAAAGGGGAATGAGATCACTAAATAAAGGAATAAAATCCATAGAAGGGGTCACTGAGCAGAATTAGAAAGGTGTTAACGGTCCTCTGCGAAAGAAGAGAACTGAAAGCCCTGTAAGGCAACATGCACAAGCAACAGAAGTTTCAACACAAATGAGTTTGTTATTTCAATAGGTTCACAAAAAGAATAGATATGCATCTGCGGGTACTGAGCTGCTTCTGGGTGATACCTACTCATGAAAACAGGCACAAGCAAAAGAGGATGCAGCTTACTGGAATGCCTCGCAAGTAACTAAATACTTAAGGTGGCTGTACCACCAGAAGAGGTGGCTTTCGTGGTTCAGCGGTAAGCACTGTGTTGCCCTTCAATGAACTGACCTGAATGATCATGTCAGTAAGAAGACTGCTTCACATCTCAGTTTTTTTAACTTGTTTTCTCGCACACATTTCAGAACAAGAATTAAATCTCCTCTTCTGAAAACTATTTAAAGCCTAATTTAGTGGTTCGGGAAATAGGCAATCCATTCTTGTGAGGCAGGGTTGTTAACCTAGACTGGGTAAAAGATGTGAGTGGGTTACGAACACATGGAAGAGGGGATAGTGCATAGGATCCCATTATTCTTTATTCAGTTTCTACAATTAAAACAGACATTCATGGAGCAGTCCGTAACCCTGATGAGCCAAAGACACCTGATCTGAGCGTGGAAAATTCTCATAACAGTAAGACACCTACCTTAACTCTGCGATTTATGTTGAGAAACTGGCAAGTCTTGTCATAAAGCTCTTCCAGTTTTTCTCTATCCCAGTAGAAGTCAGGTGTTATTAGCAGGTCCGAACTCAGATTTATACGGTGTCTAAAAAGAATGAGTACTACAGTAGTTCAAACTTCCTTTTGGTGAATACAGGAGCAAATATTTACATAGCAGTTAAAAGAAACAGGAAAATTTTCCTGTAATTTTCAGTAAAATATGAAAAGAATCTCCTTTCCTAATAAAAATACAATTGTAGTCGTCGTTTGAATTCCGTCACATCTCCTGAAACTTTTCTGAGAATACTGTACTGTGCAACAGTTTTGAGCATAAATGACTTTTGCCTTACGTCGGCACCGCCTCCTCAACTTGTCGCCTTCCTTCACTTTTGATATCTGCGGAGAAGTCCTTGACTACGCCCGTAGCTCGCTGGAGCTGAAGAAGTGCACGAATTACAGTTACCGGGGAGCTCCTTAACAGCTCATTGAAGTGTGACTGGTACTGCATGCTGGCGATGTGAGCACAGCGCACCTTTCAGAACCAGGCTATTGTCTCAACCTTACAAAGGCTACGGGCCAGAATCTCCCTCCCTCAGCCTACTGCTCACATCAATCTTTGGGCACTTAGAGCATCCTTGTTCATTACTGAACAGGCCATCAAGTGGGGATATAAAATCCAATGTTTAAAGCAGGAATTGCTTTTTTAATTTACCTCTTTCTTCGATGATTTTTTTTTTTTTTTTTTTTGCAAAAGAGTGCATCATGCACCTCTTTCTTCACCGATTTTGAGTTTTGGGGTCTTTTTTAAAGAGTGTGTAACGCTCTGTATTCCTTCCCCGTGCCCAAATTTCATTTGAGGGAAAAAAACCCCATGAAATTCTTACAATGTAGCAGTGGTTTCCGAGTTAGTCAAGGCAAGAACAGAACTCACAGAGAAGTTTTCCTAACTCTAGGCCGCAGTTAACAGTTCTACCTACTCCTGTGCTTCCCTCCTGGTATCCTTTGCGTGCTCTAGTATCTCCTGTATTACAGGTTACGAGACATGCGTTGCTGGACCCAGGGAGGGAAAAGGGTGTGGAATTTGGCCATTTACAACATGCTGCTTAATGCCCGCCTATAGTCAAGAAGCCAGTGGGTCCTCTGACTAACAAAACGGCACACAGGGTCTCCTGCCAAAAGAAAGTTGAAGGAATTCCCCACTGCTCTACCCTGCTGTGTTTAGTGTGTAGTCCAGTCTTTGTATCATGCATAACTTAAAAGTTCTGTGAAATACAATCGTTTGGGCGTAACCAAAAAAAGTTACCTTAATGCGAAGAGTTCTCCAATTTTCTGCATTACGTCTGCATGAGACAGTTTCACTTTCCTTCGTGACTTCAGTATCTGCAAAGCAACAAGTGTTTCACTGCTTGATCAAGTAGCATGTGCTAACAGTTAAGAAGCCTGGAGTTCTACAGCCTGAAGTACGTATGCGAGTTAAAATCTGAATGCATGTCATACTTATTAACAGTTGAGTTTTGTTTGCTTAGTGCCTTGTTTATCTAGCTTTGAAAGAGTACCGCCATGCAACTGTTCATCCGGGTTTTCCAGTAAATCGCTGAGTACACCATCAGTATCAATACAAAATCCTAGAGTGTTTTCTATGAATTATTTCCTGAACAAGAGTTCATTTGTTTTTTTCTTCCTACTATTGTTATTTTAAGTCATGACAGTGTTCTTCCACCTCGCCACTACTTAGCCTTTTAACAGACTCTTTCCTTTCAACAATGTATCACCATTTATTTCTTTCATTAAAAAAAAAAAAAAGATTTCTCTTTTCAACCCTACAAATCTCATTTTTATATGCAACATCATGTGGAGTTTGTGCTTTAATTAAGACTCATGAGAAACTGTGGTTTAAATCACGCAAAATCATCTTGATGTTCTAGTTAAAGCACGTTACTTTCGGCCCAAGCTGCCACACACTGTGTTTGGCCAGGTTTTTCAGTGCTGCTTGTCCTGATACACATAGGCATTCAACGGTAACGTGGGACAGTGGCACGACATGGGAAATGTTATTCCAATGCAGAAGCCCACTCCCAGCCCTTTAAAGACTGATGATTTCTTTCCCTACTGCTTCACGGGTGTTCTGAGCTTCTCTACGTGGATGGCTTTACCATCAAATGTGTTAAGTATTCAATTGCTTTTTCCACATCCTCAACTGTATCTGGACTGATCTTTTACAAAGCACAGGAGAAAAGGAGGGGAAAGGTACAAACAAGACCTCACCTCAGGAATTGACTGGATAGATTCCACAAAGTTATCCAATAATGATTCCCAAATAGCCAGCTTTACTGCAACACAGAGGTGAAAAAAGCAGAACGCCGTGAGAGGTAGACATATGCTCTCCAGTAATTATAAGTTTAAAACTGCCAACATGCTGCCCCTCAAGACACCCTGACACATACAAACATCATTTGTAGCAAGTTTCTGTTAGTATTGTACAAGTAATGTTCATACACCTACAGACAAATCTGGGCGGGGCACCGACACAGCTCTGCATGCAGAACCACCTTGACCGCAGCGCTGTCCTCCAAATGATCAGTTCAGATCCTGGAGAGTTTTTGCTTCAGCATAAACGTTGCGTGTAAGTGCTCTACCATATGTACGAAGCCTTTGCAAACTACGTTCCAAGGAGGCTGGAGATAACGAGCCGTGCTGGAGTCAGGCTGACTTCATGTGGTGCCACTCAAGAGCCTCCGCTGCATTTCTGGTGTCCTGCAGAACTCTCATTCTCTGTTTGTCCAGTATTTGATGCAGTGTGCTCAAACCACGGAGAGTTAGCTTGCATAGACAGACCAACTGTACTTGTTGAAGCTAAATTCAAACTTAAGCAATCTCCCGTTTTGTTTTTGGGTGAATATGCTGTTCACGGAAGACAGAACTTCTCTTCCATGGAAGCTGTTCAGCACAGGCAATGGCAACGTAAATTGTACTACGCCCCAGCTTGAGCCTGGAAAGATGTTTCTACAGGAAGATGATGTAACTCAGGCCTTTGTTCTTTAGTTCGCAGATTCCCAGACAAGAATGAAGTAGTAACAGATCACAAATTAACCCTATTCACTCAGAAAAATTAATCAGGGAAGATTTAATTGTCAAAATGAACTCTTTGGTGGCAGTAATCAATAGTATCATCTAGTCAGGACACTGATAGTAAATCCAATGCCGAGCATTTTTCACGCTCATCTTTGGAATACAGAGGCCTAATCCAAGTCAGTGACTTAAACGACATTTAACTTAGCCCCTGAAAAAAAGCCAATAGGCATTCCAGCTATCACCGATTATTTGACAGAGGTTGGTTTCTGCTGTGTCATAAATTTGACTTGGACTAAACTTGCATCCTTTATTTTTACTGAAAATTATCGAACTGTTTTCCTCTATGACATACCTGCCTCATGCTAACATAAATTGGTACCAATTGCCTCCTGGGAATGAATCCCTTTCTCCATTACATGTGGCACCACTCTTCCCTGCAGTGGCTTTACGAGTAGGAGACCTGTAGAGAACTAAAGGCTTTTTTTCTCAATAGCTCTTCCTTCGACAGTCAAGAACCATTTAGTTATGCTATACTCCTTGATCAAACGGTGTATCACTTCAAAAACACGCATTCTGTTTCTTGATGTCCCTTCTGTTTAGAGGTATGCTTCCCCAAATACTACAGGAATCCTGTCATTTACCCTAAAAGCTGTAGGCCTAGGCAGAGCAGATTTCCTTTAAAGGTCTTTTCGAGGACAGCCTTACTGCTGCTTGCTTCTACTCCCACCTCCTACCTCATCTGAGTTCTGAAGCAGCAGAGAAGCGTATTTTCTCCAGCAGCAACGCCTCTGCTGAGCCCAACTTCTTCCCAGTGCCTCCCGCTGCCTCCAGACGTAAGTACCACCTGTGGCACACAGCCACGGCTAAGAAGCCTGGAAAACATTATCTGTGACTCTGGTTCACACCTTTGATACTGGTACACCTCCCCAGCTGGGAATCACTTCTTTAGCTGGCATCTAGCTGCTTCTATTAGAGGAAATGATGTCAGGATGAATTACCTAAGATTACTGACAGGGTTCTAATACTGGACTCTACTTGTTGCTGTCCTAGACTAGTTCTCAAGGGTGGGGAACGGGATGCTCAGTAGAATGTGTATCTTTTGCAAAGTATGTTTCTTAATGTGCTTTGTTCATCTTTAAGATGATGTACATTGAATGAGGTAATTCCAGTTTACAGAAGACAAGGTAAAAGCTTTGAAAACGAATCCTCCCACTGAAGCACAATCAATGTACACAGTTTGCCTATACCAGACACCAAGTCTTCTCCAACCTGTCACTGTACAAGTCCCACTTACAATGACATTTCAGAAAATCTGTAGCATAGGATGATATTACAAACAATATTAACTCACCAGAAAGACAAAGGGCATTTGAAAAGGCAAATTTCTGCAGAACAACTTCATCACTATCCAGCTCAGAATTTAACAAGATTTCTCCTTTATGAAGCTTTGACTGACCTCTGTTAAAACAGGATTGAAGCATCTTCATTGACTAAGTCACTAGCAGAGGCACATTTAAAGAACAATCAACAGTGCAAGAAAGGCTGTTGGTTATTTATGCAAAGCATGCCATATCTGTATGGGTATCTTCCCCATCCTTGCATTTTACTCATGTTCAACCTGACAATAACCAAAACAAATCACTGAAAATTAGTTCCTCAGTCTAAGGAACTATATTATGGCCAAATTTTATAGGTTTAAATGAAACTGCAGCAAGCTACCATGTTAACGACAGTGTTACTATATACACACAAATGATTCAGGGTAAGAAGGATACTGGCCTCTCCTGCTCTCTATCTCCTGTATTATCCTTCTGTTTCCATTTTCCTTTTCTTCTGCCACTTTTATCAACATCACTCCCTCCCTGCTATGATGTTACTTTCCCTGAAACCTCTGTTGCAGAGGGGGCCAGCAGCAAAGAAACAGGGGCGTGAGAGTCATTCAGTTTATCGTGTCAAAGTCACTATGGAACTTGCATAAACACAATGGAATACGTCAGGAATCACAAATTACAAAACTGGATAGTACATGCAGTTTTCAAATGGCCAGGAAAAAACAAAACCAAAACCCTGTCCTTTTCTCAAGTTACTTTCAATAAGCTCAACCTCATTAGCTCAGCTCCTATAGTGTCCTGTCTAGGAGTTGTTTTTTGGTGTTGTTGGAAAATTACAGATTTTTTTTTTTATAATCATTTACATTGAGAAATATTTCTGTAGAGATCATTTCCTCCCCATGATGAAAAAACATTATTTAACAAGGCAAGACAACTTGTCAAGTTTATCATTCCACAGTATTCAAGATATAACTTTCCTAGGAAGTGAAGGATGTGCAGAATTACATCTTTATATATGAACCTAGAAGGCACTAAGGAAAGCTTATGCAGAAAATCCTCTTTAAAATCAAATTTGTCTCAATAATACATATTTATTTTTTTTCTATGAGGCATATAATTTCTGTTGGGATTGCTGAAGAACACGTTCAGTTGTGTGGGCACAGGAGCTTCATAATTTACAAAATCTAGTGCATAACCAAGTCACAAAGGCCATTACTTGCAAGTTCAGCAAAATTTGTCAATTAAATTTACCATTTTCTCCTTTCCTTATTTTACTAATTTGAAAAGGAGTAAGGAAAAGTATATTCTTACTAGCTGCTTTTGCTTGAATTTGTTTTAGATGTCTATTAGTTTTTATATCAAGAGTGTCTGAAGATACTTACTCTCCTATTCTATAGTTCATCTCTTCATTCTCCCAATGGACTAGTGCAACTTCATACGGCTGAATTTCATGCTGTTCTAGCACTCGCATGATATTCTTCATCTAAGAAAAAGACAATTGCACACACAGGAACAGTTACCATGCAGTATACTATCGCTCTACAAAGATCCAGCATGCAACAGGTTGATGAATGCAACTTTCATGCTGAAGTTATTTAAATAATGAATAGGTGTGCTAAGTAATGAAGTGATTATTAATACAGTTTACTTCTGAAGCTATCTGTAGCTGTGTGGCTATGAACAACTGGAAGGAATCTGTGAAGACTAAAATGTCATTAATGTCTGCCTATATAAAACGGGAGAAGGATTAACCACATCAGCAGTAAATGACAATTAACAAATTGTTAATACAATACATACAAAAAACAATGCGGGTGCGTTCAGTATTATAACAATGAGCTGTACAAGACTCTGGCAGGTGTCTGAGTGTGGGAATGAATCTTCAGGATAAGTACATCAGGTGGCTGTTTCTGCCAAAGCTACTAGTTTGCTGCTAAAATCCATAGTTTTGTTTCAGCTACCAGAGGTGGGGTTATATTACAGAAATCCTTTACCACTATAGAAATCTGTAAAAATGGTTTCAGCTGCCCACATTCAACCCTGTAAACAGCGAAATGTGCAATTTTACTTGCAAAAGTAATCTCATTGTCTTCTCAAGCACACTACAACCTGATGCAGGAAGAGCAAGCCCTTTTCTCTCACAAAACTTTCCCCTCTGACACCGGACTTAGAAACAAGCAAGGATGAGGGATCCTATGTGCTACAAAGCTCCCCTCATAAAAATCATTCTGCAATTAGAACAAAACTTGAACTAAAAAAAAGTACTCGCCTACAGGTTTTTAAAAGGCATTTAGCTACACAACAGACAATTAAAAAAAAAAAAAACAAACAAAAAAACAAACCAAAAAAACCCACAATACACTTTTGATGCTTACTTTCTTAAAGGAGGTGAATCTTCTATTAAGTCATACTTAAAATGCTCTCTTCAAAAGACTAGATAATACTTGATCTTTT
>VZTL01025513.1:3080-13221 GCA_013400535.1 Scopus umbretta | reverse complement strand
GGGGGGGGGGGGAGAACGGCACTTGCCTTTTTTTAAGAGCTTTCTTAAAGTTGTACCGTTGAAAAGAAGTAATTTTTTTGCTTCTGAAGGTATTTAACCAGGCCTTTAAACACTAACAAATTTTCCTCAGCGGACACAGGTTATCCTTGACACTTGTGTGAAAGGAAGAAAGAGAATACTTAATATAAAATAAATCAGGAACCATATTCTAGCGAACTGTAAGACATTCAGAGAGAAACAGCTCTGGCCAACCCAATGTTGCTTTGAAAATGTCCCTCCTCTGAGCATGGGGGTGGGACCAGATCACCTCCCAAGGTCTCTTCCAACCCAAATTACTATTATGATTCTGTAACAACCCTCATAAATATTTTTTTTTTCTAGAAAAAGTCCCCTCTCTATAACCTCTCACACCTACACACGGTAATTTAAACTGTGGATTAGCTATAAATAACCTTGGTGTATATTTCAAAGAAAAGGTATAATCATCCTTAGCATAAAATTCAGCAGAAACTCATTTGCCTCTTGCCCTGGCTGTGACTTTTTTTTTTTTTTTTTTACTCCATAAAAAAAACCCATAAGATTTCCCAGCCATTTCCAACTCCTCATGGTGAGACAACCTCCCAGGGACACAGGTTTACCATGGGCTCAAAGGGTAATTTGAAATAGGAGCCCTTTGTAAAACTGTTGGCAGCAGATCCCTGGCTGAGGAAGGGTGGGGAAGGAGTAGAACCTGTGATGTTAACTCCTTTTATCTCCTCCACAGTGGTGCACGGAGCAATCAGTGAAAAACTGTTTGTTTGTTGTTTTTTTTTTTATCCTAAACAGTGTAAGCAAAAAAAAAATTCAGTATTGGTTCGCATGCACATGCATGTGCACAGAATTACTGGTCTCCTTCTGCAAGGAGTAAGATCATCTGAAATGTACATATAATCAGAAGTATGGAAAAATGCAAAGCTTAAAGACACTGGAATAAAGATTATGTATTCTTTAAAAAAAAAAAAAACAGCTATTCACTGTAGTTGCATTTACCTGGCAACACCAGGTAATATGAGATAATACAAAAAGCACTGATGGGTTTTTAAGAATACAGCTTGACATTGCCAGCACATTTAATAGCTTGCTTTCGACAAGAGCTTGTCAGAAGTTCTGTACTTATTAGGATCTTCTTTTCCTTTGAAATGTTGAAGCAGCAGCAGAACAGAGTTTTGCAGTTGAGCATCAGGGGCATAGATAGAAATCTGACAACTCTCTGAAGCCCAGAGTATTTTTTTTAATGTATTTGATAAAATTACCAAGTAGGGCAAGGGAAAAAACTTGTCATCTACTAGACTAGGGTACAAGCAGAGACCCTAACTTGTTTAACTGCCTTTGAATTTCTGAAAGCTTATTTGCCAGTGGATTGGGGAAGGTTGGAGACCACCGGCCTAAGTAGTAAAGTGTCTCAGGTATATATTTTATCTTGCCTGCACATAATTTTGAGGTACATTGACCAAAACGTTCCCTCTACAAAATATTAACCAGTGGACACAGTACAGGTAAAAGACCTTTCTTTGCTTCCTAAAGCTTCTGGAAGCAGGCAAGAAGCAGCATACAAACATGAGTATTAGCCCAGCATTCATTCATAACCAAAACAACCAAGATACAGTCCACTGAGCTACATGAAGTTTTTGTAAATTCTGTTTTCCCCCTACAAAAGCATCATAATACAGATTTCCAGGTTATATGCAAAGTTTGCTTAAACAAGTTCACTCACTCAGGGGAAAGAAAATAAAGTTTAGCAACATCAGATAGATGGCTCTGGAGGTTATTCCTGTGTATTTTGTCTGTAATGAGAAGCTGTGTAAATGATAAAAATATTTTTTTATTTCCTTAAAAGCTCTGGTTTAATCAGAAACATTGGCTCTTCATCTCACACGCAAGTAACTCATTCACACTAGCTCCCCATTGCAGACCTGCATCCTCTCAGAATTCTTGACAGGCAGAATCGACATATTATAAATATATCAAGTTAATATACAATAGAAAGAATCACTGTTCACACCACGAACACCACCATACTCTTTCAGCGATGGGATCCCTGACTCACTAAACCCCCTTTTACCCTTTGTGTTCTTTCTTTTTTCACTTGAAGAGACCTCTGGGACTGAGGCCAATCAATGTTTGTCTACAGAGTAACTCCTGCGAAGTTCCTCTCTTTATGAGGATTATTGGGAGAAACCTTGCAGAGGCACAGGCTGAAACGGAAAGGGATGTCACCCTTCAAATTCCTGAAGAAACCATGACAGCAGCAGGCAGGAAAGGAGGGAGAGAACAAGAAGCAAGATGTCTCTAATGGGAGCATTAAAACAAGCACAGAAGTATGTGCCTGTCCTCACAATCAACAGAGAGAGTGCACAGGGAGGCAAAAAGTTTCTGCTGGCCGGGCAGCCAGGACCGCTAGCTAGCCACGCTGATCCTTTCTGCCGTCCTTCACGGAACCAGAGCAAGCCACCCTTCTCACCAAGAGCTGGGAAGACACTGACCTCCCTCCCTCTCACTCCAGAGCATCACAGCGGCAGTGAGGACTACCAGCTGTCAAACTGAAGCCAGTCAAACTCCGTTGCTAAATTTAAGCAACCACACAACAGGACGTAACTGACCAGAGCAGCATGACAGCCCTTTAAATCCACTTAAATCTCCACAGGCATGAAAAACCTCAGCAGATCTTCCCAGAATGAAACTATGCCAGAAGTGCAAAACGACACCGAGGGCACGGCCGGCTCTCCTCAGAGAGCACGTCGAGCAAGACCCTGGCATGGGCTGGACACACATCCTCCCGGCGGCTGCCCACAGAGGAGCTCGTGTTGCTTCCCACACGGCAAATACGCAGGGAGACTCACCACCCACAAGCTACTATGCAGCTTCAAAACCCTATTAAGGTTGCTAAGTGACAATAACGTAGCGCGATCTCACACCATTTGCAAACCCCAAATGTTTAACGGCAAGGAAATGAATGGTTCAGATCATCGCAAATCCCATGCCCCCCATCTAATAAACAAATAAATTCTCATCAAGTGTAAAGCCTTGCCAAATTCATTACAGTAACGTTAACTCTCCCAGGAGTACAGCTCAGGTTTGTGTTATCATGCTTTCGGTATCTAAGCGGTGAAATATTCCTAAACAGTAACATTAAGTCAAATGAAAAACTTAGCTGGAAAAAAATAAAAAAAGATTTGCTCTTTCTTCATAATTGTGCAATACATCAGGATAATTCCTACACAATAGAAGTTTTACAAGTCAACTACGTTCTGACTTCGTGTACAAAATTTTTATGGCCCACATCCAACGAGCACTTAAGCGCCGGCTTAATTTTAAGAAGTACTTAATCACATAAAAGTGTACAGGACAACCGAAGTGTTTCAGTATGTGCTTAAATGTTTTACTAGAATAAATCTCTTATTTCATTTTGATTCACATCTAATGCAGTGGCATTATTTTTAGCATATCAATGAAATAATATTTATTTTGGGTCAGCATTAAGCTTGTTTGCTGTGATAAATGCAATGTTTACATTAAGTAGGAATAGCGTTTCTTTTTATTATCACATGGATGATGTAAGTTATGGATGCCCCCAAGCTAGGCTTTTTTTGCCGTTGCTAGCAAATTGAGAGTTGTGGCTTGAACTTAGTATCATAGAGCTACAGTTACTGCACTGTTATTTAGTAGCTTGTTCTTAGGCTTTTAAAAGAAGATTTTGGAGAATACAACTTACTTTTTGGAGGCAGGAGGAGAAAGGATAAACAGCAATCTAAGACAGGGGTAAATACAAAGGTGAAAGAAGGAGTTATCTCTCTTTGTACAAGACAAAGTCCAGGTACCAAAGTGTCAAAAAATGAACAAAGCTAGCCACGCTGTCAATAACTTTATAACATCACATCCACCTACGTTACAAATAACTACAAAGAATCTCGAAAACCTAATGGCCAACTAGAACAAAATATTGATCTTGTGGTTCCTCTACAAGTCAGCTACTGAACTACCTTCACAAGACACCAACTATGTCTTGATTATCCCTATCAGAGGAAAACATCCAAAACATCAGAATGACTACAGAGGTATTCTTTTATACCCAAAACTCCATATTCTGAGCTTCAATGAATCCACACACAAACACACAACACTTCATATTACCTTCTTGCTGCGCACAGATTTTGAGGTCGCCGGACTACATATGTTGTTCTATAGATCTTTTACCAGAAGTATGGTTGGTCAGAGTTCAAAAAAAAAAAAAAAAAAGAGTTAAAAAAAAATGTTTAAAAACAAACTTAGCCTTTTGGAGCATTCCAGAGCAAGAACATTTGTCCAAGCTGCCTTTTATCATCTTCAGTAAGTCAAGAGGATTCAATACTTCCCTTCAGATAAAAGGCTTTGTGATAGCGAGACAGACTGTTCTTGTGATCACTACTTCAACTACAAAATCGCTGTAATTCTACATATTCTTCTACAGATATCCAAACTAACTTGGCTAGTATGGCTAGTCATACAGCAGTCATACAGCAGTCTTGCATTTGGATTCTGACGCAACTGCTGGAAACAATTCAAAATGTCCACAAATTATCTATATGGCCTTACATGGATAAAGACCCAGCTATAGAATAGTCCTTTCTTGAGTTCTGGCATGGCTGTTATGTGTCTTCAGGACTGTGTGCATGAAGTTTGCAAGATAAGACATCTCAGAAAGGGATTCCCAGTTGTCATTTATTCTTGAATTAGTCTCTCTTTGTGCTGCTTAAAAACCAGCAATTCTCCCTAAATTAAACAAGAAGTTCAATGTGTTTCACCTGATCTTTTTGGCAGAAAAGCATTCCCCAGCTCCTTGGAACAAAACACAAAACAATCAAAATGTCTTATATTAAAGATGAGAGCGTGATTATCTTGTCTTTTTTTCACACTCACAGCTCACCAGCTGGCTGGGGGGAGAAAAAAAGTGTAAGTCATGTTATCCCTCAGTACAAAACAGCATTAATCCTTTAAAGAGTCTAGAAAGAAAAAAAACAAAAAAAAAAAGAAGACTAAAAGCAACATTTGCTTCAAGACCTGCTTGCAAATATCTACTAAAAACGTTACACGCTCCTTCTTTCTGATACTTAGCTAGCAATTTAAGCTTTGCCAATACATGCATCACTAAAATGCCTTAGCAGATTGCATTTCAGTTTTATACAAACATGTGTCAGGATTTGGACTGGTAACGACCACTGTGCCTTAAATAGTGTAACTCTTTCCATTCTAAGCCTGCTCGCTTCTACGTAGCACATCCAGTCATTTTTAACTTCCCAAAACTATCATGTCTTTGGCTGAAATCTTCCATTAATGGACCCTTTTTTGAAAGCTTATGTAGAGATACAGCAAGCATGAGAAGCAATAAATATTGCACACCATTTCATGCCAAAAACTGGTTTGCTTCATCCAGGCCTATTCTAGAACTGAATAATATGTATTTGTATATGAAACCTTAAATATATTACTCTGTGCATGAGTACGTATGTCTGCATATATCAGGAGCATACACTGATGAACTGATTCTGAGTATTTCACTTAAAAAGTTAGGTTAAAGACCCCAGGATGCGGGGAGGAAATCAAATTTACCAGAGATTATTGTGACACAGTTATGAAAAAAGCTGGTGAAACATTTTACTAAGGATGGACATACAGTGCGTGCACTGAACAACTCATTTAGTTGCAGAGCAAAAATGATGGAAAATAGGAATACGGCAGACAGACATCCCGCAACAACCTTCAATCTTTTCTGTAGGTGCTGGCAGGTGCCAAGAACTTGAGGACGATTTCTATGCACTTGGTCACTTTCGTTCTGCCCCATGCTGTGTAAACACAACTCTAAAGCTTAGTGACACTATATGTGTTACTGCCATTGCAAAATAAATTGCAAATTACAATGCATTTTGAAGCTGTGCAGATTCGGGCAATCCTAATGCACATACAGGATCCCCAGTGGGGTTAAATTTGCTACCATGGCATTCTCCTGAGAACTTCTGGTACATAAAAATCATGTTTCCTTAACCAGAAAGAAATCAATCACTACTCAGCCGAGTAGATCAGGAACTATCAAAGCTAGAAAAAGCAGATTACATTGCAGAGTATGTTCGTGAAGTCCAACACCAGTATCAACCACAGCACTCTACACTTAGGTGAATTAACAAGCTATGGTAATTGGAGAGAAATGCATCCCAGAAACAAACCAGAAGTGACTACTGTCACTTTGGCACTGTCAAATGTCACCATATGGAAGAGGTTAGAAACTTTCTGAAGGCTCAGTTCCTAAACGGCTGGTGTTATCCACTAAGGCAAATAAAACCATGGTGGGGATTTTAATTAATTTTCTCTTACTACTCCATAATGATTTAGGATATCTAAAAAAATATATCGAGACCCCAGATAAGATAATTCTAGTAACAACTCTTGAGATTTAACTAAACAACACTGTATCCTCTCCACTAATTATAACATGCTGGTGTTTCTGAACATCTCCCACATTACAGTAATTTCATTATTAACAAAAACCACTGGGGGTGAAGGAGAGGAAGACAACACTCCCCCAGATACATTACAAGCATATTTATCTTGCTCAATACACCCTATTTTCTTGCATTTCCTGATTTATACTTTCTGCTCCAGAATGTCTGCTTCATCCAAAAATAAACACAGGCCAGATACCCAATGACAGACTTGAGAGCAAAACAAGTATCCAGCCATGTCAGCGATGAAAGTGCTGTTTAGAAAAAGTGTCAGCTCTAATTTGAACCTTCAACAGGTCCCAGCTACAAAAAAATGAAGCAAGACCGTCTTTTTAAGGAATGTACTTTGCACTGCAGTAATTAACTTTTAAGAAACTACAACCCAGGCTGCAGCCCCAATGATCTGAAGTTATCTGTTTCGTTTAAGAAAGGCACCGACACTGCCTGGCTTAACCAGCATCTTTAGAAGTTAAGAAGACAAATTTAATGCAGACACATGGAGAACTTTCCACGAATTAAAACCCCAATATAACACTGTTTGTACACCGTCATATATGCTACTTCAAAACTGTCTGACTACAGTTTTCCAAGGTCCTCATAAAAACCAAAATGTATATTACAAAAATGTTTTTTACCAAGACACTTTTTATGTACTAAATATTCAGGTCTCACAGAGGGGGGGAAATTGTGGGTAGACAGCACTAAGTCAAGAATCGTTTCAATGCTCTCCATTGGGGATTTCAGCTCAAAACTGCTGAACTTCACAGGGTACCTACCACCTGTTTATTCCCTTGCACTTCCTCCAGGGAACACATACAAGCTCCACAGATGCAACAGTTTCCAGGATGAGGTTTAAAGATGCTAGCTTTAATCTCACAGAAGTACTAATTAATTTTGGTCCTGACTCTCCTAAAGACACCTACTGCCACAGCATCACTCTATAATCGAGAATGGGGCTTGAGCAAACAGCTCCTAGGTACAAACAAGGTGTTGGCCCAAAGAATAGTTTAGTCCTCTGCAACTTGTTCTCTCCTCCTCGGGTTTGTGGGCACCAAAAACATGCCGATCTTCCAAGTTTTCTGCTTGGGGAAATTAATAATGGCCACATTTTGACACAGACATGCCTTTAAAGTACTGTAAAAATGTGAGGAATACATACGCATAAATTAAAAATACACCCATAATAGAAGTTACATAAACATCTGGCCCTTTCACCCATCCATTTTTATCGTAGCGATTTACTGTAAAAGTAGTTCCACTGAAATCAAGCAAGCAATTTGCAGAGGAAGTTGCTATTCAACATTGGCAAGTGGTGGTAAAACTGGACAACCGATTTCTAAGTAGAACTGCTAGAACTGCAAGCATATGATTAGCGTATCACAAACAAGCAATGAACTTCAGTGTAATTACATCTGCCGATATAGAATTCTTTTTTTTTCCGTTTTCCTACTCTGTTTTTCACCTCCTGCCCCCAGCCAAATAATTAATTGTTCTTATTCAGGAAGAAGAAGGCAAAGCTTAAAAACTCCCCTTGAGCACTACAGGTGTTAGAAATCTTTAGACCTCCTTTGTGCTAGTGAAAGGGGTTTGCTCTTATACGTACATTTGCTATATCTTACTGTACACACATTAAAAAAAAAAATCCACTTCTGAATGATTCTGTCTGCAAAGTATCACCATATGGTAGCTTTCACAAATGATCAACTGTACCAAAACATCTAAAAATAACATCTTCCTTAAGTAAAATAAAAACAATTACCAGCAGAGACTTTTGGGTATACTTCTGAGCTAAGGAATCAATACCACGATGCTGAAATGTTTCAAGTAAGTATATAAGCAACCTCCGGAGAAAAATAGCACAGCGTTAAACATCCCACAAGCATCAATGATAAATGTAATAGACATGTTTTGGGCTCTTTCAAAAGTCTATTCTTAGCTGTAAGACAAACCCAATCCATTTAATTAAAACCTTAGCTTGCAAACACATCCACCGAGTAAGCGAAGCTTAACAAACCTAATTTGAATGAAAGGGACTAGCTGGGTAAAAGAGCAGCTCCCTGATGTTCCTTGCTCTAGTGGTTTCACGTAACCACTGATCACCAACTACTACAACAGCAAGCATACAACACCCTTAAACTAAATGGGAGTTGTCTGTCTAAATATAGCTACTTTTAAATAATGCATCGTGAGTTATAAAATAAAGTGCTACTGAATTATTGAACATGGGTCTCATCTTTAACAAAGATACATCGCTTTTAATTAAATGGAAAGAAAAATGTTTATATTCGGGGTTGCATATTATTGTAAACTGCAACCAGTAAAGCAACATTTTATGACTCCAGTTATGTCAGTGGTCATTTTTTCCTGTATGTATCTGGTTCACAGAAAAAGAACTGAGACGCTAAGATAAGCAAAAGCATCACTTGTAGAGCTGTCCAAGAACTTCAAGCGATCCCAGCTTTTCATTCATTCACAGCCCTCAGACAGAGAATATCCCACCATCCCGTAACAGCAGGAATTGGCTGGGATCTCAGGCTCACAAACCTGTTTCAGCAATGCTCCTAATCCACGTGCTTGCCTTACACAAGTATCAACTAAGAGAGCAAACTGTCGAGTACACTAACACCACTACAGCTAATAAAGCATCATGCTCTGTCACTTTTAAAACACATTGAAGACCGCCACACAGAAGTGGTGTTAAAGCTGAAAGGTTGTGTAGGGCTATGTTTTCAACACGACGCAATAGTTGTACGTTATTTACTATAGTAACCCTTCAGCCAGGCCTAACATCTGCAAATGCAAAATTAACATTTAGCAATAAAATGGGATGACATGTCGTGTTTAGGAGGTTTCAGGAAAAAAATGCTGTCCACCTCGCATAATGGGACACCGCTACTGTTTAACAACCAATGCTTTCTGTTTAAAGGGGATGTCGCGTGAAGCGAAAGCTCAAAGGAAGTACAGCAACAGTCGGGCAGGACTCCGCAAACAGCTCCCTACTAACTTTAATGGGTGCTCTGTAAAGGAAACGACAAATGACCTATTGTGTGGAAACCAAACCCCAAGTGTGATCTTTCTGGGCCTGCATGGAGTCACTTTGCCCCTCAAACCAGACGCTTACAGCAAAAGCCCTGATCTTGATGTCACTGCACCCATAGGCTGTCCCCAACGGGGTTCTGTGCAGCCCCCGTCACCGAATGCGGGCCACGCTTTGTAGAAAGTGATGGGATCCTTCTACACAGAAAGTAAGTCGGGTCTCATTATTTTTGTACTTTTAAACGCACGCTTGTTGAAGTTCATTTTAGGGGAAAAAAAAAAAACCGTGATGTAAATACACCATCCCTCAAAAAGTTAACTCCACCAGGATGACTTCGGCAGCCCGAGCCAGCCAAAAAAAAACCTGCATCAACCCGAAACTTTGACAGCTGCTTTCCGCATCCAGCCCCACGAGGTACAGAAGTTTACTCCTGTCCCACCAGGTGCCTTTCCAAGCGGCCAACCGCCTTCCCCTCCTTGACGGAGCTCCGGCACCCGAAGGGGAGTCCGATGTGCCACCGCGGGGCTCGCTGCCTGCCGCTGCCTGCCGCTGCCTGCCGCTGCCTGCCCGCCGCGTGCGCCCCCCGCCCCCC
>VZTL01025512.1:0-29873 GCA_013400535.1 Scopus umbretta | reverse complement strand
CCAACAACTCAATTAACAAGCTGCCTCATTAGCATCCCATACTTAATTAACAAGTTGAATTAATAAGTAGCCTGGGCTGCTTAATTAATAATTAATCCTTGGTTAATAAGGACATCAGGAAGTAGTTCATAAGGGAATCATTTCAGTAAATTAGGGTGAAATAAGGATCTAAGGAGAACGTGTTAGATGTCTGCATGGAGCTGGTGCCGTCCCCACCCTGAGACCAGGCATCCCTCCCCGAGTCCAGCTGGGGGTGCAACCTCGCCTTCGAAGCTCTTGCCTGCCTGCTTCCAGCCCCAGTTCCAGGTTGGAAATGTCCAGAATGCTCATTCTGTTCTCACTTCCACTGGTGATGCTCTCCAGAGCTACTGCTTGATGACTTCTCCCCGGGGAAGTCCCTGTCCCTGCTGGAAAGGAGGAGTAATGCAGAAGAGTGGTGTTACTCAAAATGAGGGATAAAGAGGAGGAAAAAGTACAAAATACAATCTAAAACATCCTTTCCCTTCCCTGCAATGGTACATTATTTCCCAGGGAAGGACTGGGACTGCATTTTTGTAGCTGAAATTTAAACCTGCTCTGGACCAACCAACCAGAATTTGCTGGGGCTGGGCAAGAGACCTCACCAAGCCCCTGCCCATGGTCCTTGAGCACAAGGCAGGAGTGAGCGGCACTGAGAGTCCTGGTTCCAGGAGGAAACACTGTTCCTTTGGGCTCAGGCAGTGCTCAATTCAGTCATACCCAACTCATGTTGCCCACAGTTTGACAACATATAACATTTGGAATTTTTCAATAGGAAAGTGTGAAGAATTATGTTGATGTTTCCTTCTCATTTTGATACAGTAATTGTCTTGTTTCCATATTAATATTGATCTCAAGGTGTACATACATATATACATACACATACTGCATTAAAAACACTCATATTATCATATAACATTTCAAATTCAGCTAAATAGAAGCAGTTGATTTTTCCTGATGGTATCGATTTGAAATTTTCCATCCACAAACCATTTTGAAATCCTAAACAAAACAGAAATCAGAGTTGTTATTTCCCACACAACAGATGCAGTGCAACAATCTCTAGGAAAATGAATTTTAGTTTATTGTTGCTTATGGTGACTTCTGTTCATGGCTGGTTTCAAAGAAGATATTGAGTGTAGCAACAAGACACCTTTGCAGAGAGATAATTACCATTATTTTCAATTATAACATTGTCATTTCCGATCCATGTATTTCAAGACTGGGAAACAAACATTACTGTTATTGCCACATTGATAAATTATGATGTTGGTTTATTCCAAGAACAACAATTAATGGTGCTCAGTTTTGTTCCAAAATTTGTTGGACAACCTGAAATAAAACGCAACATAAATTTGTTACTAACAATCACAGCAAGGAGGGGTTTGGGGGGGGAAGGTATTTAGTGACAAAACACTCTAGACACAGAATCTATAAGCAAAATTGAACTGGAAATTCAGCTTCCTAGCAGAAAGATGAGAGATGGTATTGCACTACTTTATATATGTGCTCCTCACACCTCTTATTTAGCTCTTTTTGGTATCTAGTGTTTCTCTAATGTCTCAGACTGCCGTTTGCCCAAGCATCAGTAGGAAGGAGCTGAAAGCAAGTGCAACTTCTGATGACAGAAGGAAGTTTAGTTAATTTTGGATTCTTTTTTCTGACATAAATCTGTATTTTCATAATGTCTCATCCCTATGTAGAGCCAAAAATGCATGGTGTCTCAGACTTAGCCCTGCTTTACAAAGGGTGGAAAGGAGGAGGAGCTCATTGTTTTTTCTATCTCCTTTCACCCACTGCCCTCTTCCCTCTCACAGCGCAGGCAGCTCAGACAAAGCCTCCCCACTCCTGACTATAAAGGTTAAAGATAAATTCAGCAATAACCATTAGCATCAGTAACTCAAGAAAAGCATCAGAAAATTGAAGAGTAGTCAGTGGTCTCTAACCCAAAGAGAGCTGGGAGGGGACTTTTTGTTGGCCAATTGAAAGTATCAATAATCAAAAAGACGAAGTTCCTTTAAGTGTTACCCAAAAGCTGATGTAACAAAAAAATACATCTCAGAGCAACACCTGCTGCAGTGTCATTAACTGACTGCTTTGATCAGAATTCAAGACTTTCTCTGCAGCTTGTGTAACATGGATTGACATCCTTCTGCATTGTCTTTCCAACAAGCAGCCCCTAAAGCCCTCTGAGGTCTGTTTTGTAGAAACACAGGCAATTATTTTACCTGAGAAACAACATGAAGGTTATTGACTTCCAGAGTTTGACAATACAGCATAGACCCTGTTCCAGCAGATACAGGTCATGGTGTGCTGGTGTTCTAGTGGTTTGAAACCATTCAGGGTTGATCACACATTTTAAAGATGGTAACTGAGTTGTTATCCCTAATGAACTTCATGTGACTAGGATGTAGTGTGTGAATGTCTTCCATCACTTTCAAAACTTATGAGAAAGACCTATGGAGCTTCTTGCTCAAGGCTCCTAGCAGGCCAGTAGCAAAGCAGATGTACAGCGTATCCAGCACAATAACGTAGGACTCCCCTCTGTTGGCTGTGGCTCTACAGACCACAAAAGGCTCCTCTGCCTCTTCTGCAGATCCCCCAGGACACTGTTAGGGCAAAAACCATCAAGCATTGAATGGGATTTGTGTCTTAGCCAAGTTTCAGCTCTGTCATACACCAAGCAAGAAAGGATGGAAAGAAAGAAGAGAAAGAAAGAGGCAATTGACTTCATCCCCACTGGACTCCAAATAATGAATGCAACAAATTGAGGACAAGGACTCGTTGAGTCAGCGGCATGGTTACAGTCTTGAGAACAAAAGTCTGCTCCCAAATGCTTCCCACGGTCAATGTTGCAGTAACCACTTGGAAAGGTTTTCAAAGTATTTACCATTTGCTGTGTCTGTTGCCTGGCATGGAAGTTCCCACTCTGTCGTCTGCACAAATCTCCTTGCATTTCTCTGCTTGCTTTACCTGCTTTTCATTACATAGCATGTATAACACTGTGGGGCTTCTGGCTTTGCAATGCAAACAGCAGTAGCAATCTGGATGACCTTTGGGGCAATTTTGACTCTTCTCAGATGATCCAAAACCCAGCAGTGGTGCTAGGGACATCCATCTACCCCTCCAGGCAACTTAATTATATTTTCTGTAGTGATTACTGCAGCCAGAAATTCCCCTGTTTCCTAACCATCCTTATCCTGAATTTTGCCTTTGTGTAGTCATATGACAATGATTACATATTTGGGAGGGAGCTGCAGTCAGAAGAGGCACAAAGTAGAGTACGCACCACTCCCATCCCTCTGAGCAGCTGGGAATTGCAAACATAACTACAAATTCCTGTCCAGTGAAAACTGTATTTACTCATCCAAAACAAATCCAAATACATCACCATTGCCAAGGGCTCTAAGTCATATTTTGGACCACAATGATTCATATGCCTTGCCAGAAGACTGGGCTTGCTGTGGGTGACTGTCTCTGGCCTTGCAAAGACACAAGCTGACAATTCCAAAGAGCAAGCAGAAATCTTTGCACATGTCCAGGAGGGAAGCCCTGAGCCTCCTGGCTGGTGCTGCCCCATGAGAAGGCCCATCAGTGACCTGATCCTACAGGTCAGCACCATCACGGCTAAAACCAGCACTACCACACAAACACAAACCAGGAAAGGAGCAGATCTCCCAGCTCCTTCTGCACAAACATCTCTTCCAGAACATGATATCCTGTGTGGTCACACTATCTTGTGCAAGCTGTATCAGCTTTGAAGCTGGGGACACACAGAAGAAGACCCTGTCCTGTTTCTCACAGCTGAGATCTCTGTTCCCTGTGGCAGGGGATGGACCTGTTTGTAGCCGCCAGCTCTTCTCCAGCAGCTGGATTTCATGTGATCAACGCCTGGGAACTTTTGCTAGTGAACTTTTGCTGGAGTCCCTGATCCTGAGACTCCTGCCTTTGGGGCAGACATGGCGTGTTTTACCCAAACTTAACCTCCCCCTGGTGCAGCAGGGCATGCAATAAGGCCTGCAGATTGATTTTTAACCTTCTTGTTCTTCCCAGGCCTGTCCTGACACATTTTTTTTCCCCTCCTATTTTTCATGAAATCTAGGCCAGCAAGGAGGAAGAGAGAGTTCAGTGCATCTGTTCACCACTAACATTGACAAACAGCACAGAAAAGCTTTGCTAACCTGAAATGTATTGGCATATCTAATGAAAAAGCACTTGATTTCCCCTGGAAAGCAAAAGCTGTGAAAGGCCATTACTAGCAGGTTGCCCTTGCATATGAAGTAATTGAATCAGGAAATGGGAAATGTGAGGCAAGAGAGCTTAGCTGTCATTTTACAAAAACAATTAAATGCATGAAATGTATCTTAATTATAGAATTAAGGCAACTTTCCAATCCACCATTAGTAATGGCATTAATTATTGCAAGCACATTACATTCAGTATCGCTGGAATGATGAAATCCTTTGTTACGCAGCTTTATTAACAAAAAAAACCCAAACAGATTATCTGCTCCTCAAGAGAAGCTCTAATGCAAAATTACTTTTGAACAAACCTTGATTACTTTTGCCTGTTCAGGCTGATAGTGAGAGGTCAAAGCAACACAGGGAAACTACTGTAAAATACTAAATGACTGCTAGGACCCATCATGGGTTGTTACTGAAGGTGTGCAGTGAGAAGGTCGTATGAAGCAAAATTCACTAGTACCATCGTGGACATGGTAAGCTGCTGCCATACACTCGCAAGAGGTATATCCATCCCACATATAGCCCGGGATACTGGACAGCTGTCAGCACAATGTGCAGCCCAGTCTGTAAGCCCTCCGTGCCCGTGGCCGCCGGATAGCTGGGACACACCCTGAGCTGCCCCAGGCCGTGGTCTCGCTTTCCTCCACACTCCTGGATTTCAGCATTTCCAATGCTCAGACCTCAGCAATCAGTCAATGGCTGGGAAGTTGCTCCATGTAATCCCCAGCTTTCAAAGGAGCCAAAAACTCTGTGTAGTCATTCCTGGTGCAAGCCGAGTCCTGTAATCTCATGGCCACTTACAAATCTATTACAAACAGGGGTAGAATTTGGTTATATTTAGTGGCTGCTTGAAGGCCATGTCACCCAATGCTCCATCCCACCTAAGTATGCTTTCAGCAGCCTATTAATTCCTGGATTTCACAGCACCTTTCACAAAGAGCCCCAAACATCTTGCAACCTTTTCCATCACACAAGAAGTTAGACCCAGCTCATGTAAACAGCCGACTTCCCCACATGCAAATCCTGTTTCCAAATTGCACTGGCCAAGTGCCATTCTGGTGGGGTCTTTTTTGCCACAAGCCCCTTTGAAAGGGCCAAGCCATCTGCTCAGCTCCCCAGGAGCTGCTGCTCCCTCTCCTGCAGGGACATGTCAAAGCCAGTTTGCTCCTTTTGACTCAGCTCCCTCTGCAGTCGGGCTTTCCTGGCTTCCCCTTGGCATCTACAGACAACAAAATGAAGCATAGCTGTTGCTTTTTGACCATTTCCTACACTTCCTACAGGAAACCCCTCTCCGCTGGCAGGAGAAGTTCATGCACTGCTGGGCTAAGGCACCCAAAACAGCAAAGGGAAGCAAGGGATGCTCGGGGGCAGGAAGCTGATCCTGCAGCTCTCCTTTAACACGCTGATTTATGCCCCAGCTACGTGCAGGATTTGCTTTTATCCTCCTAAATCAACTGAAATCTGTTGTCACCTTCGAGACCTGGTTTGCAGCAGGGCAAGATCTCATCTGCCTTATATGAGAGGCAATGAATCACAGCTTTTCAGTTTTACAACTTATTTTACACTTATTTTTATACTCTGCTCCCACTCACTCAGACTGTCGGTTTTCTATGTTAGGTTTCTGGGGTTTTGAGGCAGTTGGTTTGGCACAGTGGAGACAAGAGCTTTGGAGCCGAGTACCTTCGCTGCACAGGAGCCATCGATCAGCTGCTAAAAGGCCCTTGGATGTTGCTCAAAACTGTTTTACACATTGGGACAAATGGTGGACTTACCAATCTCAGAGGTGTGAAGACATCAAATATACCTTTCCAACCAAGGGAGAAAGCCATCAATAACATTCCCCCATGGGTATACTTATTTGAAACTATAAGCAAACTTATTAGACATGGAAGCCTGTTTATAGTGATTTTTCAACACTTAATTCGGCTCAAGAAACAGAAATTAGAAAATTAACCCACTCCAGACAGCCATGCGACTCCTAGGTGATAACTACCAGAGGACAAGCAAACACATCAGTTGAGTGATTATGTGGATACTTGCTGAAAGGGGGATTTTCAGTTATGCATGGTTGATTTTCTACATGTATGTCTCCCATTACACAGGGAAAAAAAAAAAATCAATTAGCAATATCATTTGTTTCCAAACACATTGGTTGGACAGAAACATTAGTTCAGAAACATTAATTTCTGGACAAATGTTTACAATTAAAATGCAATTTTGATTCCACTCAAGTCCTGTACTGCAACCCTGTATCTCAGCCAGATCTGGAGAAGCAGCAAGGGTCTCCAGGAAAGGCAGATCAGTGGCCATCGTAGTGGGAAGCGCCACGCATCGGTTTGCCATGAGGACATTGAGATGCATCGAGGGACAGGGTTGGGGGACTGGGCTGTTTCTGCAGCTGAACCTTGTTCCTCAAGCCATGAACAAGTCCTGAGTTAACAGGAACCCAGAAGCAGAGAGGAGGACTGCACACACAGATAGCACATAGGGGTGAAGGACAACGTGATGCAGTCCCTGAGGGTTTGGGCTTTTTTTCTGTGTAGGACTGATAATGCAGAATTTCTTTAAAATCAACATGTACCTGTGCTAGATGACATTTGTGCCGTTTGCCCAAGTCCTAACATCAGTCCAGGAGGTGAAGATCAAGACAGACTGTGAGTGATGGGCATAGTCTCCTGGCAGTGTCAGAAACCCCCACGCACAGGCAGCACACACAGAAGCAGCAACTCGTGGCTGCGCGTTTACCCACACATGGCTCTGAAAGCCAGAGCAGGAAAGCAAAACTAATGTCTTCTCCCATAAACCAAAACTTTAAGAGAAAAGACAAAGCCCATTTTCCAAACTTGCATTTGGTTCCAGCAATTATTCACAAATAGTTATATTTGCTTGTGACTCAGTCTGAAAAGACCTCAGTTCAGGGCAGAAACCTTACCAAGGACTCGGGCATCTTCTGACATGAATTGGAATAGCTGAGTAAACTTGAACAAATTTTTTCGAGTTAGTCTACTTCTTTAAATCTTTGCTTCATACTGTGCTTTTCTACACCACAAGGAGTCTCGATTGTATTCTTTGATACTGTCCCTTTGTTCTCAGACACAGCTACTCAAACACCATGCACCCCAAGACGGAAGAGTTTCCTTTGAAGCATCGCCAGGCTATAGACAACGGCAACCACATCCTTATGCTCACACAAAGAGCAAGTTTGCTGAACATGCCTCGCCTTCCTCAAGATCCATTGCATGTAAAGCACCTGTGTGCGTCGCTTTCCGTAGGGGTTTTCCACAATAAGTCGCTCTGCTGCCACAGGTTACTCATCAGATTAAGTTCTCAGCAGCAGGGTGCAAATGCATCCAGGCACTGTACAAATTTGCAGAAATTGTTTATATAAATAGTTTATTTGGGCATTTACAGTAAAATCTGGCCTGGAGAAGGTAAACAGAGTTCCAGTTTTGTGCCACTCTTACAACATTACTGTAAATCTAGTCACATTTAGTATTTTCTCCTTCAAGTGCAGGACTTATGCACCCAGCTGACCTTACACTGGCTCAGGAGGAAAGGAAGCTTTCCAGACCTCCTGTTTGCAAAGCAATAAAACATAACAGGGCTCAGAGATCAGAGGGAAAAATAAACAGATCCTCTCGCTCACCCTCCCCCACTCCCCTTTTTCCCCCCCTCCCCAGCTTATATTTAGCTCCGGCTCCTTGGTGCCCATGGGAGGGCTGCCCTGGGAGCAGGGAGGCAGGGCACCAGGGCCAGGCTCTTGGGGAACTTCAGGCTTTCCTCCTTGGAACAGAAAGTCGACAGATCTTCTCAGCAGAGCAGAGAGAAACAGCACCTCTCACAAGAAGAAAATTAGAGATGAGAAAAAGAAAGCAGTGGGGCCCATCGGTGTTGTGCATTGTTCGGTTTTTAACCTGGTTCTGCTCATCTGAACCTTGCAGGGCCTTGGTTTGAGATTCAAGGGAGAAAAAAAAAATCTGTGCACTGTGGTGGACAAGTACATTAATAAGTTGTCTGGAGTGAACACATGCTTACAGCTCATCATCTTCCCCAAGAAAGCCATTGATGTGCACTCACCCCAAATTAAAACCCAACCCAGCTCCCTCCTTGGACTCACACCAGCTCTGCTGACTACACCAGACCTACACAGACTCTCCTCAAAACACCACAAAGCACCCCAAAGGGATTGGTCTTGCATGACTACATGCTTGCACATCTATTTTAGAGCTCCTGAAGTGTTTTGGATGCCTAATTCTTACCCATCTTAATGGGGCCAAGCACTAAAATTCTGTAAAGACCACTTGCAAAAAGGTAGCTGACTGTACTTGGTACTGAAGATATCAACTCAACGCTACAATATCAGAGCAGGAGCTGTGGCCACAGGCCATCCTCTGTTGGAAACACAACCATGATGCTACAGTGACTGCCTGGGACTTACAGCCACTGCCACGTCTTGCTGACAAGCAACTCAGCAGAGCTGCTGTGATCTCCAGGACAGCACAGCCATTCCTCTCCCTGGGTCAGGTATATCCATCTCAGGTCTTTTGAAGCAGCCCAGTAGCTTCCGCAGTATTGAGAAACAAGATAGGACATCTGTGCCGAGCTTCCAACGCAGCAAAAGCCGCCTTTTTCTCTCCATTTATGCCTTGACAGTAGCAAGGCCACAGCAGAAAGGAGAAGGTGGGAGCCTGGTGCAAGGCCACCTGCCTTGGTGCAACACATTGCTTGGTGAGCACTGTGGCAGAGGTGCTTTATCCTTAAGTCTTCAGTCTCTTTTTTTAAAGCCAGGCTGCTTATTAGCAATGCACATCAACACCAAAGCAATAGCTTTGCACTTCAGAGTTACTCTCTTAATCAAATGCAACTTCACAGAGCCAAGCTGATCTAATTGTTCAATGTCCAGGTTCCCTGTCTTTGCAAGAGATAAATACTCTGAGGAGCTGCATTTTGACTGGCATCCAAAACTCACCACTGGCTGCTGTGATTGTGATTTATTGCTGCTGCTAACAATCAATCTCAAGGCAACCGCATGCATTTGAACCGAGAGTGAGGACTGCGCGAGGAGGGGAGAACAGACGCCCACCAAGAGCTGACAGCTAATGAATCCTGACCAGCAGTCAACACTCTCCCACATTTCTGCATTGCAAAACCTACTCCAAGTATGCCGTGTAGAGTGCTTCGTGTCACCTCTCCTCTGCCTAGTCCAGAGCCATCAGTCTGGTCAGCCAGAGCTCTAAATTTCATTTATGCACCTTTTAATCTTACCTGACAACAGGCTCTCCATACGCAGGGCCATGGGGGAAGCTGGGGAGCGATACAGCCACCAACCCAACCTGCTGGGCAGCACCACCCAGCAGGCAAGGGAGGCTCTCCAGCAGGCAGCAAGCCCTGCTCAGGCAGGGAGCAGCAGGTCATGGTCCCCCAGGGGGACGGCAGCCAGGGAAGAGGCCCTGGAGCTGCAGTGATTGATGCACTTGCAGCCACAGAGGAAGAAAAAGCATACCTACAGCATGTAGCTCCAGGACACCCTGAAGACCAGTTTTGGGTACCCTAAAAAAAAATGCCATAAACCTCACCTCAAAAAGAATAAGCACTGAAGTGGCTGCCATCTCGGAGGATTTGTCTATCCTTTGCATCACCCAGGCAGCTTCAGAAAACTGGGGCATTACTGAACCAAAACCAGTCCCACGTCATGCAGCTGCAAAGGTGCTCCTACTTCTTTAGCTCCCACCCAGCAGAAAACCAGAGAAACCCCCCACAACAAGCTATTGCCCTCCCTGGAGCTGCTTAAATTTGCCTCCTGGGCCACGGCACGATTGCGCCCACCTGAGTCAAGGCCCGCAGCTGGGCCAGCTGCCCTGCCTGCCCTCTCACCGAGCAAAACCCCTGAGTCTTCCTTCAGTGGGTTCAAAGGAGAGGGGTGAGCTGCCTGCAGGGCTCCTGAGAAGGGGGAAAGGGGAGGGGGAAGCAGTTTTGACCCCATCAGACCTTAAATGAAATGAATCTTGAGCAGTGCTTTTCCAGCCTGATCATGTCTAGGAGCACAAGGCAGGAATTATTTCCTCTTTTCTCCTGTCCAGTCTTTTGCTTTTGTTACTGTTACACAGTCCTGCTTTATGTCAAAGCACTGGGAATTTCTAGACTCTTTTTTAAAAGAAAAATAAAAGGATGGCAGCAAGTGTTTGGAGTAAATTCCCATTACAGTCAGGATAGTCAACAGCAAAGATTCCTGTGAGAGCAAGTTGCTTTCTTAATAAATCTCAGTGTAACCTATGACTGCAATGCTCACCATGAGGGAGAATTTGCGTTTCCAGCCACCTTGGGGGTTTCTGTCCCTGGTCAAGGCTTACCCTCCCTTGACAGTGAGGCAACCTGTGCAGCAGCATGGAGGGAAAAAACCTCCAGTTAATCAACCCAAGGGAAAAGCAGCCTGAGCAGGTTAAAAAGCAAGAGGCTGACTCCAGCTTTCACACCTTCCCCACCTCAAAGCACCCCAAGCCATCTCCTCCACCTTTACCGAGAGGGAATCACTGGCAGGGACCATCCCTGAGCACCAGGACTGGAGCTGAACGAGCCCTGGGGCGGGGGGTTGCTTCGTGCCCCCCAGGTGCAAACGGGCTCCGGTGCAGGCGTAGGCAGCGACGTGGCGCGAGCTACTGCCAGGACTGCACGAGAAATTGATCATCCGCCGGGGAGAGCGGGAGCGGGGATCAACGCGGCTCCCGAGGAGGGCAATGGCAGAAAGCAGGCACTGGCAGACAGAGGGGAAGAGTTTGGGCTAGGGCAAGCAGATAAAATATGGAGACAAAACGTGGCAAAGAAAAAAAAAAAGCTGCTGTGAACTTCAGCTACTCTGAAGTTGGAATTTACACCTTCCAGTGAGCGCAGCCAGGGAGGGCCAGAAATGCTGCAAAAAGGGTTTCGATGCTGGAAGCACAGGAGAAAGCTGAATGTGATTTCTTAAGTCCTATTCAATTTGCAGCACAGAAGTCTGTTTAAAGTCAAAGACTTTGCCACTTGTGGTTCCCAAAAGTCACAGAATTGTTTCTTCCACTGAGTTGCAAAAAAAAAAAAAAAAGAAAAAGAAAAAGGGTTAAAAATAATCTTTTGCCAATCAGCCATGCTGCAGTGTCCCCAGATCACCTCATTAGCCGTGGAAAGGTAGCTTAGTAACAACATCTTCCTGCCCATTCCCACGCATTGCACTGGTTGAACTTGGCTTTTTTTTTTAATTACTTTTTAAAAATTCCCCTTTGGAAAATGTGGTTTCAGCTGAGTTCCCATTTTCTGTGGGAAGATGTTGGTTTCAGCCGTGAATCCAAAAATGAAAAATGTCATTTTGAAGCAATGATTCAAACCAAACACCGTCCTTTCCCCCACCTTGCCGTGCCTGGAGCAAGGCAGATGTTTCCCACTTGGATACATGAGATCCTGAGGTTGGGTCATCGTCCCCCCCTCAGAAATATAGCGGTCTGGTGTTTCTTTGCACGTGGGACAGGAAAGCGGGTTTGGAGCCGCTCGAGCCACCACCGGGGCCATCGGCATCCCACCACAGCCACCGAGCTCCTCGTCCCGCCTGGGCCGTGCTGCCCACAGTGTCGCATTCGTCAGTCAAAGCGCTGTGTTGGTAAAGCAAATCAACTCATCCCCAATGTGGGTTTTAGCCTTGTTTCTTCCTGCCGGCCCCAATTCCACAAGACTCCCGTGCACAGTGTTACACACTAAGCCATTTGAATTTTTATCTGTGTTATTCACAGTGCATGAAACGAGACATCTGTGTCTTTTCAGGATGGGGCCCTTGGTTTCCGCGAGCCATGTCAGCTCCTGCAGAGCTCCCACTGTACTGAGGGTTAATCCCGGCCGTGCTCGCACACGCATGGCAGCTAAGGCAGGAGCAGGGCTAATGAAGATTGCAAAGACGACAAAACTCACGTCTTCATTTCCTGCTCGAACACGTGCAACAGGGGGAGCCGCTTGGTTTGGTCCATGCGCTCAGGCTGAAATGCAGATTTTGTTCCCTAAAAGCTATTCCCTAGCACAGCCCCCCCGGGAGCTGCCACCGGCCTCTTTGCAAGCCTGCTTGAGCTGCTAAGGTACCATCCCAAAAGGAAGCAAGAAATCCAGCCCTGGAGAGCCTGGCTTCAGGACACAGCATCACTCTTGATTGCAAATGGGTTAAAAATTTTAGCACCAAACACTCATGTGAAAGTTGGTACATCGCTAGAATGGAGCAAGCAGGGTTCTGCTCATTTAAAACATGATTTAGAGAGGAAAAAAGGCTTCCTGGCTAACACCTGGTGGTTTGTAAATGGACTGGAAGGCACCAAATGCTGGCAGCACAGAGCAGTACTGCATGCAGCACACTCTCTGGTACCTCCAATACATCAAGCACTCTGTGATGCCTCAAGAAGCTCACTTGCACCTCCAAATCATCACTCACGGATTCATCCCAGAGCCTGGACTGCTGGGGCCAGTGTCCTACAGTCTAAAATGGCAATGAGAGCAATTTAACGCATAGCACTGCTCGTGAACCTCGCCTGCATGGCAACGCACTCTTCCTCCAAGCGGTACTCCAGCTCTTTGGGAACCTCTGGCTCCTTCAGGCCATGGGGATGGAGCCAGGCTTGAAGCTCCACCACTCGCCAGGGCCCCGAGCGTAGGCAGGGACAGTCCCCTGCCAAACACCCCCCAGCCATGCTACAGGTGCTGACACTGGGGTCTGTTGAGTAATTTGGGTCTAAATGTTGGAGGGCTCCAAACCAGACTTGGTTGGGTACTTGGCCCATCAGAGCCTGTGGTCAGTTACTGGTAAGCATCCCCTGAAGCCAGGAGAGCCCTGCTGATGAGCTAGGCAACGACACAGCGTTAGAAGTAGCCAATTGATTACAATGGGGAAAAATTAAATTGTTCCAACCCCGGGCAGCTGCTTTCCAGTATTGTATCGCCCTGGGTTGTCTTTCCAGCAGCAATGCACAGATAACACCAGGAATCCCACGAAATAAACCGCAACCGGGAGGCAAGTGACACAGTTCCAGCATCAGAGCCAGAGGGTTGGATGTGGGGTTCTCCTTCCTGGGCTGCAATTAAGCTGCCTTCAGTCATTACTAGTGATATTTTCCAACTGGCCATCAGCTCAGGGCTGTGTTGCAAGTAGCCTGCCATGCAGAGCATCCAGGCATCCCGCTGAAGTCCACAGGAGCTCCTCATGCTCAAGGCTCTCCCAAATTAAAGCCAAGTGTTCACCACTTGCCCATCCAAATCAGCTGGAGGGGCCACTGGTAAAAGCCAAGGGGCACTTTCAAAAATGCTGCCACCTTAAATGGAGGTTTGCCATCAGCCGGAGAGAAGGGCTGGAGAGACTGAGGGCTTAGGCAGAACAGACAGCCTTCATGAGAAGCCCAGGGATTAACGACTATACATGCCTTAGTCCCAGGAAGGAACCCAGGATCTGGGTGAATCTACAGGACACCCTTCAGAAACACAGAAAGAAAACCCCTTGCAAACAGTTAAGTTTTCAATCATTTTAATGTGATCACTGCAATTTGACCACAGTCTCAGAAAGGAAAGTCACACAAATTATCTGTGCTTAGGATGTGAGTCAATCTACACAGTTCTTGTTGATTGATGGTTATTCAAGTTAAGACCTTCTGACCATCAGTGATGTTCTTGGCTGAAAGGCAGGATCGCAAGTGTTGGACATATTGGTGCAAACCAGGAATGCTTCTTCTGGGATTAAAGCTGCGACACCTGATCTACTCAAAAGAAAACAGAATTGTACACGCACACACACACACATGGACCGAGCATGCAAATACACGGGGAACCAGCTACAGCTTCATGGGAAAAAACACGTCGTGGCAATACAGAGGTTGGTTGGCCTGTTATTCAGAAGGTTACTTAACAAGGAAGGGGGAAAACCACAGAAATATAAAAAACTGAGAATATTCATTTTCCAATATTTGAAAATAGGAAGAGCTTTTGAAATTACATTGTGTTGGCAAACTCTGGTTTTTGGGTAACAAAGCAAAAGGTGAAGGCAAATTTTCCAAAGTATTGTAAAATTTATTGTATAAGTATTGCAGCTTTTAGAATGACATATAATTGCCACTATCAGTTACTGTTACACAATAAGCGTTTACAACAGATTTTTGTAAATTGGCATCAGAGTACATATTCATACTAAAACAGCAAAATATAGATAAGTACTGCATTGCATGTGCTGTCAATAGTTTACATAAGTTTAAACTTGAACAGAACTCAGGATACAGGACTGCCTATAACAAACTCCAAAGCCAAAGCAATGCAACTGGAAGTTTAAGAAAATATTCATACAATGAAATGTGTCTATAAGGCAGGCAAATTAGGACTTTAATGTTGTCCTTCATGAGCTTCTATAGTACAGCAGAAATTTGAAGCGCAGTTTCTGGAAAACTTTGTTTTTTGTAGCTTTGTGTTATACATAGAAAATCTCTGAGCGATACAGAGACAGAAGAGATTAAAAATTCATTCTGTTCTTGCCTAGCACTATTAATGCTACACATCTGGATTCAGTCTTTTCCCAATCCTTAGTAAAAATGTTGGGCTTTTATTTCTTTATTTTTTAATATAGCAGTTAGTGCAATTTTATAGTTCAATACACATACAAAAGGGTGATTCTCCAGAAAGCAATTGGATTTCCTTATACCCCCACTTAAGATAGAATGAGTTTTGTAACACTTATGGAAACAACACACTAGATTAATTAAGCTGAATCTTCAAACTGGTGAAATCGAGGGTTGTGAAGGGAACACAAGCTTTACCACTGTCAGCCCCAAATGAAACCCATCCTTCCTCACCATCCTGGTCGACAAAGCCACGTTCCCATTCCAGGCCACTAAGATTTGGGGGCACTTTAAGGATGCTGTTTGCCATACTGTAAGCTAAGAAACTCTGTAAGATTAACAACCCCTTTTAAAGCTAACGTGACTCTTAAAACTTCGGGCAAAATGGCAGGCTAGGACAAGAGGTTGCTAAGCATTAGCAATGCCTTGTTTCTTCTGTATTTGTTTTAAAATAAATCATTCTTAAGGGGCCTGAATCTCTCTGCTGGCAGCTGCAAGATGCTAGAGACTCCTACGGAGCAGGACCACCGTCCCGCTTCTAGTACAGTTCTCTCCTGAGCTGCAGGAAGGCCAGAAGGAAACGAGTAGAGACATCAGCAAGGGTGTGCAAAGCAAATTCTCTGCCTTGGTGGCAATACGGGACATGGGAATTGGGAAGAAATGGACCCCGAGGCAAAAAGTAACATTAAATAGTAATAATAATAATAACAATAACAACAACAACAAATAATAATAATAAAAAAGAACAGACCATTATTTCTAAACACCCATTCAGAACTTGGAGTTGATCTGGGCCCCAGATCTAGTATCTGCACTTCAAATACACAGTTCTCAGGACTGCAAAGCAGAGGGATGGACAGAAAAAAGACAAAAGGTGACAACTTGGCTCTGTCGAGGTGGACTCGAGTTGCACCCGCTGCCTTGGACCCGGGGCTCTCCCCCACCGGGGCTGCAACCGCTCCCCAGGAACCTGCGCCGGCAGCGGGAAAGGCAGCAGCTTCGTTTTTGTTCGCGGCAGGGACTGAAAGGCATGATTCGCACTAGCAATTTGGTGTTGATGGACCACCCTGTTTCACACTCATTCAATTCCCCAAACTAGAGAAAGAGGTAAATGAAACTGGACCCAGGAACTCAACAAACTGATCACTCAACTGCCGACGCTTGGGGTGATGTTTGACAAATGAAAGCTCACACTGGGAGTGGATTGGGGAGAGAGAAAAAAAAAATAGGGAAAAAAAACAGAGAATCGGTTGAAATTTTGAGGACTCCAAAGCATGAGAGCTGGGTTTAATTGCACTGCATTTTTAGACCCTCTCCCACTACCCCTCCGCGCCCTTCCAGAGGCTACCCACCTCCCTGGCCTCTGTGGGGTCTGGTGGCCAGGTGACGCCGCGTGACAAGACACTCCCGTTACTTAACAACCTCTAGTCCCCACGACACCTCCTCATTCACTGCTCAGTTTTAAATGTGCGATGCATATTCCACTCAAAACCTGCTGAGGTAACCAGTATTTTTTGTAGCAAACAAACTAGTTCAGACCACAGACCACCACCACCACCCCACCCCCCGAAAAACCCCGACCCCAACACCACTATTCACGCATTTTGGCTCAAGAGGGCAGTAGATACTATATTTCTGTTTCTCTTTTGGTTGGCATCTCATTTACAATACCCACCAGAGTTTCCTACTTCCCTGGGTAGGATAATGTGCATAAATGTGTTCAAGTTCCCTTACAAACAGTCGGAGAAGAGCAGCGGCAGAGGGAGCAGCCTGCGTGGCCAGCAGCACGGAGCTGCTCCGGGGAGCAGGCAGCGCCGCCGGGAAAGAAGGGACTGGAAAATCGAATACAAGGTCCAAAGGAGCAAGAGACCAGACGCTGGTTACTTGTGACGCTAACGATGATTTTGTTTTCCCCTCTCTAAAAAGGGAGGGTTACTGTTTCTTTAATAAGGCACTAAATAGACATGTTACATAAAGGAAAGATACATTTTAAAAACTCGTATAAATTCATCAGTTTGTACCTTTCACGACAAACTAGATTTATTCCTCTGCATGATTTTTTTTTTGTGGCTTTTTTTTTTTTTTTTTTAGGTCATCAAAATTTAGGTTACACGACTGTAAAGCTATGAAGATTTCAAGAGCTGTGGAAAAGCAGTCTGAAATATTGAGAAGGTACAGGACTATTTCTAGGCAAAAATAAAAAAAAAAGACAAAAAATAATGATCAAACTTCAAGTTCAGCTATTCATCATCTTCTTTAAAATATATATAAATATTGTTCAAATGGTCAGAACTTCAAAACCGTTCTCATTTTTTTTCAAGTAATAGAAAAGTTGCTTAAAAACAATAGTTATTGCCTTTATATCTTTCATTTATGTCACTCTACTAGATAGCATCCTGCAGAAAATGAAATCACACCTCCTTGTAGAATCTTTGCTCTCTGTGGCTCCCCCACTGACCCTTCCTCGCGCTCGGAGAGATGCTCTCCCGGCCGGGGAGACGGGACCGAGAACAGTTTTTTTCCCTTTTGTTTTCTCTCTCTCGCGCCCTCAGGTCTCTCACTCGCTCACTCCGTCACGTACAAATTCACCGCGAGGGTAAAACACCTACAGATACCTACTCAATATAAAAATGTAAACAATAGCATAGTAAGACAAAATGCTTCTGAAACCAAGATAAATTAAAGATGCACAACACCCGGCGGGCGGGAGGGCAGGTGGGACCGTGCTGCTGTGGATGAGGGTATCTTCAGAAGAGGTAAGGAGGGTTTGCTTCTAAAGCATTAAGCATATATTTCTTTAGCCTTCAATTAATACATCACAGGAGCAGATTTGTTTCCATCTACTGTATCTGACGCCTCTTTAGCTAGGATAATAAAGTAAAAAACAGCAATGATGAGAGGCAGCCTGGGGGACGGCAGAGCTGCGAGACACGGCTGCGCCCGTTTATCCCAAATAGAGGTTTGGGAGGTTAATACAAAATGAAAATGACTTTCACCACCACCACACTATTCAGCTCATACTTTCAATGCGATATTTAAACCCCAGCTGAAAGGCAGCCGGTGGGCACGTTAACATCTACTCACATCAACTTCCATAATCACCGCTTTAGCTCCAAATAGGGCCCTTCAGTTGAACATTGAAAGAAAAAACCAAAAACCACTTTGTTCCTTCAGACACAGAAGTTTATTCTCATCCCCACCAACCCCCTCCGAAAAGTCAGAGGTTGTGTAACAACCCCCCCCCCCACAAAAAAAAAAAAAAAAAAAAAAAATAAAANAAAAAAAAAAAAAATCAAGTAAATTTTGTCTGCTTCAGTCATTACTGACTCTCAGAAGCAGGAAGTTTTTATTTTACCTTTTTACTCCAATAATCCTACCGGATGACAAACAGACACGCACCAACTCCTCTTGCCTTGCTTTGTAGGGAATGTATAAAGCCATGACTGTTGGCAGCCACGCACAGGGACTCTGGAAATTAAGGATTTGCATAAGATGCAGTCTCGCTCACCGCTCCTCCCAGGGCTGGCATCTCCACTTCAGCGTTTTTCCACCCCCTTCCAGCTACTTTGTTCTTCACTTCCACATAATATCCCTTAACAGATTCATGGTAGACATGATAGAGGCTTTGACCAACACAAGCACTGACATATTTATATTAAAAAATAGTGCAAAATTTCAACATTTATATAAATAACTCTAAACCCCTGCTTTTGATTTTTTTTGTTTTTTCTTTTTTTTTTTTTTACAATGTAATACACGCTTTTTGAGTTGGCACTCAAAAAATTGCCATTTTTCTTCTAGTTCAGAAAACAACTTTTTTTTTTTTGAATAGGCCTCTTCTAATACAAAAATACTCCTGCTCCTTACACATACACTTTCTCTTATTTTAATATATATTTATATATTTATATTGCAGATCTTTAAACAAAATGTTTTTGTGCAAATATTTTGTCTTTAAAGATAAGTGAAATAATCAAACAAAAAAAAAAGCATTCACACACAGCTCAACTAGAAACAAACAAAAAAAAGATGGACTACGGTTGATTTTTTTTTCCTTTTTAAACGTCTAGACACAGCTCAATAAAGAAATGTTTTTGCAAGCTTGGTAGGCTTGTGCATTCAGACCAGACATAACGAGTAAATATTTATACATGGAGAGATGGGGAAGGGCTTTTTTTTTTTTTTCTTTGCTCATCTTCCTCAACTCTCTCTCTTTTTCTCCTTTTTCTTTTAACGAGAAGTGCAGAGTGTTTCATTTACTTTCTTGCTTTTTNGGTGATTTGCTAGTTTTTTTTTTTTTTTTTTTTTTTTTTCTTTTTTTTTTTTTTTTTTTTTTTTTTTTTTTTTTTTTTTTTTTTTAAAAGGGGTGCCCTTTTTGTTTCTCTTTCTCTTTGTTCCATGCAGTTGTGCTCTCAAGGCCATTGATTTGTGAATGATGGAGTCTGCTGCCCTCCAAGATGGAGGGCATCCCGTTGTTGTTCTGCTGGTGCTGGTAAAACGTCGACCCGGGGTAGTGCCCTATCACCTCGCTGTACGTCGGCGGCGGTCCCTCCATCCTACCATTGCTCCCATAGCAGGTCGCGCTGATGCCAGAGTTACTGCTGGGGGGGCACGGCCCCCCGTACACGGAGTTGTCTATCAAGTCACTGTCAAAGATGGTTCTGTTGGGGGGGGCCCGGACCGACTCTCTGTTGAGCTCCATTTGCTGCTCGGGGTCTCGCAGCTGCAGCGTGCAGGGTCCCTGGTACGGGGGGGGCTCCTCGCCGTCCGACAGCGAGATGGTGGGCGGCAGGTCGATCTCGTGCTGCATGTAGGGGTAGGTTGGCTGGAATCTGTTGAAGCGGTCCCTCTGCAGAAAGGATGGCACTGCCAGGCGGTCACTGGGTCTCGGGGTGTAGATTTGCTGCTGAAAGGGAGGGAAAGAGAGAAAGAGGGCGAGAAGCGTGAGACGCTGCAGCCCAGGAGAGCGGGAAAGGCAGCGGCACCCACACCCGCATCGCCCTCACCTCTGTTATTCCATTCCCCGACACGGTGCTTTCCGAAGGCCACAGGCTTCCCTCCTGCATTGGAAAGGAGAAGAGAGCGCAGAGTGAGTCTCGCTGCCAGCAGCGGTTAATTGAAGCTCCTTCCGCACGCAGCTCGTGCCAGGTTTCATCCCGCACCAGAGCCCAGGGAAGATGCTGCTGCCGCCGCCAGCGTGCTCCTGCCCCGCTGCAGCAACGCGCCGCGCGCGCTCTAAGCGGGCAGCCAGCTCCCGTAGGGGCATTACCTATCATCATATACGCTGGGTATCACATGGGCATAAGCCAAGGGCATTAGCGTATTACCACTGAAAATAACGCTTCTGATTAAAGTTTCCCTCCATTTTCACCTCCATTTATATTTAATAGATCACTTGCAGAATGAATGATGAGAGCGACAGAAGCAAACAACGCTCTCCCATTTGCAGACTTCCCCCCCTCCCACCCACACCCACCCAGCATGTTTCTCTCCCTGGCTCAAACATGCCAGAGGAGTATTTTTCAATTTGTGATCCATGAGCCGTGAGTGATTCACAAGACATCAGAAAATGCTCCATGAAATAATGACAAGACTTTTTTTTAAAAACAAACAACAAAAAAAGAGAAAAACCTCACACCCACATTCTGATGCACACAATCAAGGAAATCATGGGAAAACAGAGATAATAAGTGAATAACCAAATGTTAAGCCTAAATTTGATTTGGCTAAAAAAAAAAAAATAAAAAAAAAAATCTGTGGCAACAGGATGGTTCTAGAGTATTTTTTCCCCCAAAAGATAAGTGGTCCTTGGCTTAAACAGACTGAAGAACTGTGGTCTAGAGGCTTTTTCACACTGCAAGCATCACCCTGATCCTGCAAGCCGGACCCAGGCGCCAACAACCTCAGGCATGATAAAGCCACCAGCCAATTTTCCCCCAAACCATGAGATTAGTTTACAATTCACGATCAAAACAAACAAAGGTTCTTCCCATTCGCTGGTGATACTCTGAGCGTACACAGTTCACCCTAGACACTTTTGCCTTAAGAACTAAAATATTTAAATATTGCTAATGTTCACGTATAGCAACATCCCTCCGGCAGGCAGGGCTGGAGGAAAACAAGCCAGAAGGCTCACAATTATAACCTGGAAGGGCTGGCACTTCACAGTTCCTTGCAGGTGAATCTCCAGTTCTGGCACTAGCAAGTCAGGCACAGGCAGAAGTATTTACCACTAGCGGGAAAAAAAATGCCCAGGGTGTTTCTTTTTCCCCTTTTTCCCCTTAAGGTGTCCCATCCAAAGGCCACTCTGGGGCCCAGCCGATGCAGCAGGGCTCTCCAGATGAGCAAACCACAAGCTTTCCTACTATGAAAATACCCGTTTCTGTAATAACCGTGGTGGCGGTCCAGGCAGCCTGGTGCCCCGGCGAAAGCCTGTACAAAGCTGCAATGGTACCGCAGCACCTGGCTGATAAAGCCAGAAGGGAATTTGCCTGCCTGATGCTCCCTGGACTTTGCCCAGCTGTGAAGCACATCTGACCTCATACCAGGCTGCAGCATGCAAGGGAAAAACGTTGCTGCATACCTTTGCAGCTATCCCAGTAAGCGGCTGAGCAGCATCTCCGCTCCCCTCGGAAGCGCCTCCGAGAGCAGGCAGACGGGGGTGCCCCTGTGGGCAGAGCCGACCCCAAGCCCTGCGGCCGGAGCCTCAGCACCCGGGCATCCCGCAACACGCATCCGACTGCCTGAAACGCAGCACCAGCCCCGCATTAAAATCTCTGAAGAAGCCACCCGTTGTATTTCCCTCTCCCGCCCCATCCCTTTTTCTTCTTTATTTTCCCCAACTTTGGAATATATTTTCTCTTGTGGCATCGCACGTGGTTATCAGATACGGAGAAAATCCCATCAGGTTCCTGTTTCTGAAGCTCGGCTCTGCACATAAACCTCAAGGCAGTCCTGTTGCCAGTGCAAGAAAAACAGTGATTTATATGGAAATGAAACAGCCCAGATTCTTCCCACTTCTTGGTGTTTTTTTAGGGAGCATCTCCTCGGAGCAGAGGTTAAGTGCCGCAATACCGGCACCCCCCTGGGCTACAGCTAATGAATGCGCTGGTTGAGCTGTGTGCCGCACAGCCCTTCCCGAGCAAAGCAATGCCGCGTTTTATACAGACCTCGAGACTTCAATATGCAACTGTTTACACAGGCATCAACTGTTTAGTCTGGTCCATTCTACATGTATTTCTTGCCCGCAGGGATAGTCTACAGTCAAATTCCCCCAGCAGCCAAAAGACCTGAGAGGAACTGCATCTGCCACAGACCAAATCCTCACCTCTAAGCCCCAGCTCAGCCACGGCACTGCCACCAAAGCGCTGCCACCCGCGCTGCCAGCCCTTCACCTCACCCCAAAGTATGCCGAAGCAGCGGGCAGGAGCGGGAAGCACTCCGAAAATTGTGTTTACTTTGCCATGCCCCCGTGGCAGACTTCCTGAGCAGCGAGTACCCCGCTGCCTTCTGCTAGATGTTTTATATTTAACTTGGCAGTGGGCAGTGCCATGGCAATATCCCATCTGCTTCCCCCTTTCCTGGGAGTGATGTCAGCCGGCTCCCGCGAGGGCGGCTGCAGCCCAGTGCTTCCCGGCGTGCCGAGCATCGCTGCGCTCAGCTGGGGCTTCCCGCTGCGGCAGGCGATGGGGAGGGCAGGTACGCACCCTTACGTGAGCTCCTCCACCCAAAACACACCCTACCCCTAAGTACCCACTCACCCAAAGCCTGCACCCAATATCCCACGCAGGCGTTCAGCGGAAAAGCTCTGGCTCACACGTTAACTCATCTGCTTGTACAGATGAGGTCCAGGAACGATGCTCCGGGCAACATGCCGATGCAAGAGTAGCAAACCAGCAGAAACACCATTAAAAATGGGATCCGTGGAGAGGTAAGAAGCAGACAGGAGACCCATTTTGTGTAGGAGCTGGATCTCTGCCGCTGTTATTAACCACTTCTCTTGGGACTCCAGGGCTTGACCCGGACAAACTTACATGCCCACAGCTGACCGACCACAAGCACGCTCACCGCTCGCCAGCAACGACCCTCTGCCTTGCACGCTACTGTGAAGCCCATCTGGGTAACGGCTCATCTCTCCTAAAAACTCAACAGTGGGATTAAAATTGCTGGAAATCAGTAGTCAGAGGAGGGCAAAGCCTCAGAGACTTACATACATACTTTTAGCCTTCACGCTTTGGCCATGGGACGGCTACGCAGTGCCGCCCAGCCAAGCAAAACTGCGCCGCCCATGAGGGATCATCACTGCTCTAAATCCTTGTCCTTGGGGCTCTCCTCACTCACCTCTGATTTTCGGAGTATTTAGGACTTGAATTAATCTCAACAATGGCTGAGTCTAGAAAGCTATGGTTTTCTGAAACAAAAGCTGAGATTCTGCTGTCTGATGAGCAATACAGCTGTAAAAGCCTCCACAAGTATTCCAGGATTCACTGCAAAACCTGAAATTTTCTTTTTAGAGATCAGTCTTCGACTTTTATAGAAGCGCTTGTTGTAGTCATGTCAGAGAATTTTCTCTGTAAAGCTGCATGGTGCAGATCAAGTCTTTGAGCCTTTAGGAGGACTTACAATTTCCATTTTGGGGGACAAAGGTATGCTTGGAAATTGCATTTAAACTCCTTTTTCTTGGGGAAGTGGGATATCGCTGTTCCAACAGTGCAGGGACAGTGCCATTCTTATTGCAAAAAAGTTCTTAGTAGCATTTCTTAAATATTCTTAGTTCTGGAAAAATAAAGGTACTTGCTATAAGGACACAGAGTTTAAGTACAGAGAGAACATTTGCATTTCCCTCCTCACCTCTGAGAAATGTTCTGAAGACTCCTGAGGTCTAGCAGAGGTGCAGAGATAAACCTTTGCTGAAAAGCCATTTAACCGCTGGTGTGTCTGAAGGCTGAATAAATAATGGAGTTGTTCTGGTGTGGGGACTGGGCCAAAATATGGCTGGAAATTTTGGTCTGGTGAAATTTAAGAAAAATTTAAAAAGAAAAAAAAAAAGAAAAAAGCGGAAAAAGGCATTTTTTAACCAGTCAACAATTTTTGATTCAACCTGAAATTCCTGTTCAATCTCCATGCGTTTTTTTCTTCTTTTTCCACGTTAGCTTTCCTTCCTCTTTTTCAAGAAAATAAAAACCAGACCACTTAAGAAAAGAGAAATTCGTATATTAAAATAAAAAAAGGCTTGACCTGATACTTGCCTTGAAAATGTAAAATGAAACATTTTGGTATTGTTCAAGTAAAACATTCTGGACACGATACAACAGTAAAAGATCTGAAAACGAGAAAGCAACCTTTCTGGTATTTTTAATAATTCATGTGCTCGGATGCCCACATTCTGCTACTGTTGGAAGCGGTTGCACAGGACGGTAAGAAGAGACAGCAGATTCTGTAACCCCGGGAGGAGCCGGGATACAGGCGGGGAGCTTAGCTCCGATCCCCAAAGCAGGCAGGTGCTTGAGCTGGTTTAACGTGGGATCACGCACTCCTGGCACTTTGATCTTGTTGCACAGCATCGATAAACGACCACGTGCTGAGCCCTCTGCTGCGCTCTCTGGAGACGCGCTCCACAGCCCACAAAACCAAGGGTGGTTTAATTGAGCTCAGGGTTTGCACAGCTCTCCTTCCCAAGGGGTCTCTTCCTCACGTCGGCACAGAGTGTCTGATAAGGGATGTTTGTCTGCTGTGGGTAACGTGTGACAAAAAGAGCAGCTACAGAGCAGAGGGACAGCCTGCGCCCTGGGCGTCTGCTGGCTGGACAGCCTTCAACAGCACTGTAGTACTCAATAAGTACTGAAGACTTATTTAATAAAAGATCCTAGATATTGCATGCACTCTCTCTCTCTCAAAAAAAAAAAAAAAGGAAAAAAAAAAAGGAAAAATATAAGGGAAAAAAAAAAAAAAGAAAAAGGAAAGCAATCCCAACATTTGATCTTTTTCCTGCAGCAAGCATGGATTTGATATAAGAGAGCACAGCCCCAGACAGACCACCACAAAGCAGCACCGGTATGCTCAGCCTGCCCTGGAAGCCTGCAGAGGAGAGGGTGCAAAGCAGTGACCTTGAGGAAACCCTATCATTTAAAGAGCTTTAAGATCCTTCAGGGTGAATGCTAAGAAAAAAAAAATGCAGTATCAGTACAAGATATCCCTGCACTGAAGACAGAGCCCTGTAGGCAGCGGTGAATAGTACACGCTCACCCTTCAAGAAAATGTGATGTCTTTTCTCTGTAGGTTCTTGTAAGTCTCTCTGAGCTGCTGCATTTGAGGAAACTGCATGAACCAACATCTGCCTCGAGGCTGGAGAGGCTCCCCCTCAAGTCCCCGTCAGGTACAATTAACACATTTCTCCTCGGGCTTTTATGAAACAGGGAGCCCGGGTTACACAGGGAACCTCTCGAGCATCCCCTTGGAAAGATTTCTGCCTGGCTGGCTGACAAATGTTTTCTGACCCCTCCATCACATTAATGGCAGCACCATTAGTGAAAACTGGAGAAAGTGTTTGAAGATTTCCTGTTCTCTTCAAGGTAGGCAACAAGTTTTTATACAGCCATTTGAGACTCTCCAACTGGAGCCGCCAAAGGACTCAATATATTGTTTGAGGCTGTTAAAGGCAAGGCATATACACCCCAACCAGCTGAGGGTACGTGATGGTTTCAGGAACAGGACACACCAGGAACATCCTCATGCAGTTACTTAACTGATGTAAAGTCCAAATTGCAAAGCTCAGGGCAAAGGCAGAGGCTACAGCTGCCTATACATTACAACATAGAGCACCCTAAAGAGCCAGAGGCATCCCTAAGAGGCCCCCCCGCCAGTATCTCGGAGAGAAGATGATGCCAAGACACAACCTGGAGGGTGTCTCTTCATGCAGTGCCAAGCGGCACATAGGCAAACACAACCCAAACAAATGCCTTTGGCTCTAACGTTTCCCCAGAGTCACATCATTTGGCAAATGGCGCAGGACTGCTTGGAAGAGCAGGGTGTGACTTACTGATGAGAGGTTCTCGTCTCTCCGCCTCCCCTGGCTGTGCCGGCTGATGAAGGATCGCGCAGAGAGTTTGTAGTGGTTCAGCAGACACGTGATCACCACCACCATCACCATCATCACCACCACGATTATGATTATCTGTACAAACTCCAACTCCGCTGCAAGAGAGACAGAGAAACTTTAAGCCATCAGAAAAAGCAGCAGGTAATTGAGCACAAGAAGAACTAGTGTGGCCAAGATGCCAATGACACTGCTGCATCCTTCCCCCGTAAAGCTCTCACACCCGCCTACGCGGGCTCTGCATGCTTTGAGCCCAGCTACTTACTTAATAAAAATCTCATGAATTCACTTTTTCAGTGCCACAGAAGAGTCTCTAGGAAGGATCTTTAAAGATGATCTACAAAGCAGAGCGTTTCTAAGCTACAATGCAGACATGACTTCCCAAAGCCCTCCCAGCTGCAGTGTGCCGGATGCCCCCACCACCGGGTACAAAACCAACAGCATCTCGGTGCCGAGCATGCCTCCCTCGGGGCCATGGAGCCATGAGCCAGCAATACTCATCCCAGTGAAAGAATTTAGCTAAATTTCTGCAATTCTCTTCCCACCGCTACCACTCCTTCCTCCAGGGAGGACCGGACTGAAGTCCTCCTCAGCACACCCTCGCACCAGGCACACATCCTCTCCATCACGGGGGTCGGACGGTGGCACGGGGAGCCTGCGGCACAGCAGAGCAGGCACCGGTGCTGGCAGCCCCTCTCTCCCCAACACTGGCCCATCCGCCACAGGTTGCGGGCAGGGAGACCTCCTGCTTTTTGGCGAGACGCCAGATGGGCGCGATGCGGCTGCCCATGGGGGCCACGTCCTGGAGCTCCAGACATCCCTCGGCTCATGGCTTTGCCAGCTGACAGTGGCAGCTTGAGTGGCTTGAACTGGCATAAAGGAAAACTGCCAAAAATCCTCCAAACAAGAACAAGCAAACAACACACTATCCGGTTAACTCTAGAGACACTTGACAGGACGCAGTAAGAAGCTGCTCCTAAAATTTCCTAAGGAAATAATTCCTCACACCTCTCTGAGGCTAAGGAAAACTGAGTACTGGAGGCAAACGTAGCACTGGGGTCATTATTTCCATGCATTTGGCACCCAGAGAGCAGACGCCATCCCCAAACTGCTCGGTTGCTCCCAAGCCCCTTCATGGCAGCAGCACCCAGGGCTCGCCGTGCCCAGCACCGGGCAGCAGCAACTCCAGTGGTCATTGCAAAGGAGGGGCCAGACCAGCAAAATTCAATAGTTTTGGGGATTTAAACTTTTTTTGCTTCTTAGGAGGGACAGCTATAAAATCCAGTTTTGGAAAGCTGTGCCCTAAGCTACCATGGATGCCATCATCTGTATTTTATCTACACAGACACACCAGACACACACACATATATATCTGGAGAGAGATATATAGGAAGACCCACCATGCCTCGAAGGGCAGCATCACACCACTCGTACCAGCTGCGGTGGCTTTTGCTGAGTCAGGCAAATTTAATTTTTTTTTTTCATGGAAAGTTTTCTCCTGGCAGGTGGCATTTAAGTGCCAGTAAAAGCAAATAAATGTCAAGAAAACAGTCCAGGTGGTAAGTGCTGCCAGTTACCTCGGAGCTCATTCCGCTAAACAGCAGCTATTTCTGCCATTGCCCAAAATGCTTAACCAGCTCTGCCCACCACCTTCGAAAAGCAGAATTATGCCTTGAAAGCAGGAGCCTTATCTGTCACTTAAAGTTAGATGTATGAGTGACTTGGAGCCCATACACTTACAGCACCCCTAAAAAGCAGCTGCTTCTACACCAGAAGATTGCACGTGGGGTGGGAAGAGAGTGATTAAAAGCCAAACATTGCAAAGAAGTTTTGCCTTAAAAATGCCTTTTAGCTAAAGGCATCTTCTTAAAAGAGGAGCTCTGGGTCTTTCACAGCAACCCCGGAAAGGTGCCCAAATGCCACTGTGAGGGGAAAAGCCTGGAAAAAAAAAACATATTCCCAAAAATTTATGATCCAGCCTCAAAGCAGCAGCACAGCTCAGCTGTGGGAATGACAGGTGACGGGACCCGAGTGCTGCCATGGGTGCCCTGTGCTGGAGGAACAGGCTGAAACAGGAGCTCGTTTCTTCTGAAGACAAATCAGATTAGCCAGATGCACAAACACACCAAACCAAAAAGGGTTGTGAAAAGAGGATGATGCAAAACCATTAAAAAAAAAAAGGCATGATGTCTCTTCCCGTGTCACCCCCGCTATATAGGGGAGTGTTCCTATATAGCCCAAAGGCATGTCCTAGTGCCAGCTGCACCCAGAGGCACTGACAGCATCCCTGCTGACCTCCAGCACCCCAGCCAGGCACGGGATGCCCCACAGCTCCCCTGGGTGCTCTCCAGGCCACCCATGAAGAGCCAGACCTCAGGGGGTCACTGACCCAGAGCTCCTCTGCCTCACCTACGCATGGGCAGCAGAGCCCACAGGCTGGAGAGCGGCCGCCCAACTCGGGTGCGGAGCCCGCTTTTCGCGGAATTCATTACAGGAAAAGAAAAACAAAACGAAAACCCAAAAAGCCACCAAGGTTTTTGGGAAGATGAGTCAATGTAGCCTCATAATGCAGCATGTGCTTTGGCCATGGTAAGAAAACACAAGAAAAAAGTATAAATGAGGCCAGCAATGGAAAACTTCCTTTTCTCTTAACAGAAGTTGTATTTCTGAAGAAAAACAAGACCAAGGCCATTGTAAAGGAAAGTTTCTTTCCTAGGACAAGAGGTCCCTTAAATGAACCAAACCTTGCTAAATTGGTCACGGTACTTTGGGGACACAGGTGAAATTTTGGCCATCAGGAAGCGCTGCCCTAATTCCTTCCTAGGAAGGAACCCACCACGAGACATGTGTCATTTACAGACAAGCTAAGCCATGCTTCCTGCACACACGTACAGACATACAGCGAGCGGAGCCTGAAGCGGAAGAAAGGGTGGGAATTCTGTCAGGATCTGGGACAGCACACTGGCATCTCATTCATCCCCGTTCAGCCCTGATTGCTGTTTATTCTGGCTCTGGGACTCCTGTAATTGGGGTATTTCAAAACAGTTGCCAAGAGGTGCAATAGTAAGGCACGGTAGGATTACCAGAACAAAGGGGTTGCTGCTTTCCGGCCAGGATGCTCCTCCTGCCCCATTTCTCCCTCCCATGTTCTCCTGGAGCTGGTCATCTGGACAGGCTGGACCCCCACTGGGACGACAGGGCAAGGCCAGGAGGTGCAGGCAGTGTTCAGCCATGCATCTTGCCTTGCTCTTCAAACTCCTAACTGGGTTATTTCAATCTGGAATCTAGTCTAACGTTATGGCAATCACACTGGTGTTATCAATAGAAGAGCAATTTTAATATCTCTCTTTGTGGGAGGAGAACAATTAAGCTGCAAATTAACATTCTGTAAATGGGTTTGGTGAAACGTGTCTGCATGGTAAAACCTGATCAGCTCCCCCCATTCAGACTTTGGCCTTTTCATGCCAATGGCCTTGCTCTTCTCCAATCTTCTTCATTAGCACAGGGAAGCACACAGCTCAATCACCGCAGCAGAACACATCTACCCTTGTCCTGCAACACAGACAAGCGCTCAAACGTTTAAGTATCGTATATGAGAAGGGTATCTGCCCCCATGTCCTCTTTGGTGGTGGTGCTGAAATCAAAATTTCTTCCCAATGCTGTATGTATACACAAGGAGGCCAAACCCACCAGGAACCTCTGTTCTCCACACCAGCAGGAGCTCAGGGAAGAGCAGAGGGCACACAGCACCCAGAGTTTTGCTCTACCCCAAGCCCAGCCTGTGAGGAGCAGCACAGCCTCGCAGTGCCAAGGAGCAAACACATCAGGTAAGTTGAGATGAGCTTTAAACCCAAGAACACTCATGTTGCCCAATCTGGCCTTTGGAAAAAATAAAATAAAAACCAAACCAAACCA
>VZTL01025511.1:44838-58729 GCA_013400535.1 Scopus umbretta | reverse complement strand
AAGCAAGGCTGGCTGGCTGGCAGTACCCAGCAGAGAGCATGACAGGGAAAAGCAACGTGGAGCACTGCGGAGAAAGGGGCAGGGAGTTTGGAAATAGACATGGCAAAGGCAAAGAAAAGAGGGTGAGAAGGTTAAAATGGAGGACTGAAGGAGCTGGATGAGAGAAAAGATGAGGAAGGGAGGACTGGGGAGGAGGCAAGAAAAGTAAGAAACTATGTGGGAGTGAACAAGACAAGAAGGTAGAAAGAAAGAAAAGGTGTGTAGAAAAAGGAGTGATAGAACTGGGACGGAGAAATGGCGAGGAAAATGGGAAATTATATGGCAGAGACATGAACAAGAGATGCACAAGCATCTGGAGAGCTTGAAATAAAAAGAGTACCTACAAAAATTTGTAGCAAGAACATACAGAAATGTGTAGCCCATGTTATGGGCAGTGATACCTGCTTCTGGAGCATCACGTCCTTCCTCAAATCTCCAAACCTTGCATCTATATCCCAGGACAAATCAATATTCACTGGTTCAGCCACCAACCCATTAACAGATTAATGGATACACTTTAACTCCTGGGAAGGTGTTCATACTTTCTATCCTCTTAACAGTGGTCATAATCTTGACAACACAGTGATTAAAAATGTAGCATTTTAACCTGTTTAATTAAGATGATAGGTGCAGTCATTGCTTTTAATTTTGCCTTTGCACCATAAATAAACTAGCTGATCATATCTAGGAGTCATAAACAATTTTCATCTGGTATCTAAGATGGTGATATGGTTCATCTGCATATTCATCAAGTGGCATGCACGTAAATAAGAAAGTTTTGCTGATTACTTCCCCTATTTCTTCTACTATAGTGAAATTCATAACCATTAGGATCTTCTAACAGCAGATCAGACTACCTGAACTTAATTCCAATGTGAATGAAAGGAAACATTCCCGTACTCTTATTTAATTATTATCAATTACGTGAAGAATTACATCAAAATGGTATACTTTCCTGTTGCCAAAGTGGTATGTTAGATGCAGGAAAAATAGAAGAAATAAATTATTGTCATTAGAGAGATAGATGAGCCCATTCAAAGAACGGTAAAATTAAGTATTAAACAGTAACAAAAAAAATCACCTCCTTCATATATTTTCCCTCTTTTTAGACATGTAATTTGTCATTGGTCACAGTTCCCTATTTATCATTAGAATGTGTATCCGGAAAACATTCTGCCAGGGCAGGAAGGCAAGTAATAGTAATGACAAACACATGAAAATTACATTCTAGCAAATAAGTGCTTATATTGATGTTCTGTTATCAAAGCCTTTTAAATCCCAAACAAATAAATCCCTCAATCAACATAAATGGACTCTTGGGAAAGATGAGGAAACCTACGCTATTGTATATTTAGATTAATTAGGAATTAAGAAACTATTTGTAAGGCTTTTGCTTCTTCCAAAATCTAACAGTTTGCTTTCTAATTTGAGTTAGATTAAAGATAGAAATAATTCTGTTTCAGTGCAATGCAGGGGTACTGCTGAAAATTGGGCAGAGTGACATCCATTTGTCCACAGTGGGAGAAGAGATTTTAAACAATTTCTGGTATCTAATTAAGCTGCACATCAATTTGCGATCCTAGTATGTAAAACGCTGTAGGCTGTTTAATACTTCAAAGAAGGAATGCCTTGCTTTTCATGGATTCAGGAGCGTTTGGATGTGATGACTTTTTTAGCTCAGTACCAGCTTTTACTACAGCAAATCACTAAGAGCTCCCTTAACGCACAATGATCTGTTGCCTCGGGCAATGCACAGCTCCTTGCTCCCCAGTCAACTGACAGCTGACTTTCCCAGGCCAAAGGTCTGTCTGGCCATGGAAGCCATTTTCTTATTTTCTTCCATATTGTTCTAAAGGAGCATCTCCCCTTTTGTAGATCTGACCACCTAATTCATGAAGCCTCTCCTCTGGTTGGGACGCCTTGGGAATGAATGGCAGCTGAATTTTGGCAGCATCTCCCCTCTCAAATCAATTCAGATGATCTTTCCCAAGTATCTGTCCTGCTTACACTGCTAATGCCACACGTACGCTGAAATGGGTGCATCCTGTACTTCTCTACGATATAACCTCTTGATATCAAGAGACGTCAAGTCCAAGTTCCAAAATTGCTTACCGTACTCAAGTCCTACTAAACAGAGTGCCAATTCAGGTAGAAGGGAGACGTTCACAAGGTGCACGATGAAGCCTTCAGCAGGCCTCTCAGGGTAGATGAGGCATTAACTCATCCAAATTCCTCAAAGAATTTGCCTCCATTTTACTCCCACTACTGACAAGAAATGAAGAAATGGATGAATTTTGTTAAAATAAAGAATTCTTACGGTTTTTAGGGGACATCATTTACTTGGAAGAATTGAGTTTCTTTTAGAAAATACTGCAGGACAAGATTCTAGTAACAGAAAGCATTCAGAAAAGCAACATCTCTGTTACACATCTGTTTCCTTCAGGTACCTGAAGGACTTTCAGCACTTTCACTCTGGTTGGGTTTAGTGACACACTGCAGAACATTCCTGGATGTAGACACTGCTCTTGTTTGTCACTTCATTGTGTACACCTACGTTCAATTTAACTCCCATTCTAGTCACAGAGTTTGGCAGGAATAGAATTAAGGCTTCCTGCTTTCTTGTCTGTTCTCGTTTGGATACAATTATACCAAGGCCGACTGGAGAGCCTCTGCTGAGCCACCTTCATATGTCCAAGTCACAAAAGGTTTTTTTCTGAGATTTTGAGGTTGTAGGGATATTTTGAGCTATTCTACCGGTGAAGAAACAGTAAGTCAATGTAATTTAATTTAGCATTAAACCCTTCTGTAATCATTAGACCACAGAGAACTTGGAAAAGTTGATTTATTCAGAGTAGCTGGGACATTAAAATATCTAAGCAGCTAAACTTCAGCTATAAAACAAACGAGGTGTTAAGTTTCAGTCCAATCTGAATGACTAAGTCATTGAAGAATCTATAGATAAAACATTAATTAAAAGGACTATAATAGACACAGAGTGGGATCTTGGAAAAATGTGGAAAACATCACAGTTTATGTTACTGAATTATTAAAGCACAAAGGAATTTTTTACAGAATTATTAAAGTTATCAAAGTTGAATTATTTAAAACTATTGAGACTTGAGTTTGCCTGGAAAAAACTATATACATTTCTAAGTTCGGAGTAGGAATAATTTTCATCTTTGTACTCAGAGATCTTTGTTTCAGTTAAACAAAAGAAAAATCCTGCAAGCAAATCCATGTATCTAGTCAGGCTACAGGCAGAAGCCAACGTGCAGCATTTGAGCTGCACAAACAATAAACAAACAAATGTGGGTTTGTATTACATCCTTGCACATAATTATTTAAAACTACTCATGTACCACACTGCGAGGAGGCAAGCGAGCCAGTGGATGCCTTATAATGCATTTAAGTATGCACTGGGCAAGTTTTATTCTCTCAGAGCTGAAATATGGGGTGGGAAAGGTGATGACTTTGGCCTGTGGTTTTTTTCATGCAAATACATAACATAGCAAATCTTCTGGCCGTATGTATCTGTAACTATGTCTGCAATTATATAGTATTGGCTTTCCATATAAATTAAATTATTATATTCCAGAAAGAATAGATCATAATATCAGCAGAATCTTCCCTCAACCCTTCCACTTAGGCAAAGTTTATAACTCCATGAAATGATGGCCTCCTGTAATCAATGCAGGTGTTATAATCACCATGTCGATCTACAAAATCAAAGATAAAGACGAACTCAAGTTATATGAGCCAAGCCTTTGTCCCTCATTCGGGGCTTTCTTACAGTTCTCTGATTATACAGAAGCCATAAAGATGTCAGATCTCCCTCTGGAGACATGCCAGTAGGCCGAGGGACACGCTGCAGATATATAAGGCCAGCAGGAGAACTCTCCACCAGCTGGCCCACGAGGCAGAGGCCTGCAGAAGCTATGGTTACTACAGGACTTCAAGTATTTGGTGTTCCTGACTGCTTCCACAGGGCACTGTTGCAAGCAACAAAGCTGAGGTACACTTGAGCAGCTTCAGTTTATCTTAGGTAACACTTGGAGCCCTGATTTCCCCAGATTTTATATGTAGCCATTTTCTTTCTAGACCTGTGTCAGAATCAGGAACAACCACCCAGGGAAATCCAGGTGCTAAATGGAAGAACATGAAGCTAAAAGCATTCATTAAGTCATCAGATATGTCTAATTCCCTGCTTTTCCGAGTTTCTTTTTATCCTGTCATTGGTGTTTACTGGAGCAGCTACACAGAACAAGCACCTCCTGCCACGCTATGCGGCGAGCTGCACACAGCTCCAGCGGATACCCAGCCTCCACTTCTGCTTGCCCTACTGCAAAATCATCTTGTATTTTCCACACGTTCTGCAAACGTAACAAGCTGTTGCAGGACAATTATCTGGGGACCGGATCTGGGACCATCAGCGATAACTGCCTACTCCCAAATGCTATCTGAAAAATCTGCAGATTTTTGTAGGTATGTACCAGAAGACAGACCGAATTTAGATGCAGAGTTGACAACTTGGAAATGATATATCCTAATATGCATATGCTCCCAAGCATGTGTAGAAATATCTATTTATTAAAGCAGTCCATTTACTTAAAGGAATTAACTATCAGTAATTGATGTTTTAATTTAAAAAAAACAAGTTATTGAACGAGTACACTCATAGAAAATGCCACCCATTTAACCCTCAAGCCCAGATCGTACAGGCATGCCTATAAGCAGAATATGGCCCACATCACTCAAGTTACAAACAAGCATCTCCGTTTTTTCTGCAAGTTACACCTAATAGTTACACTCCTTAAAACTCAGTGAAAAGTCATGATGGCTTGAATGTGTTTAAGATACTCCAGTCAGGGGAAATGAAGAATTGCACCAAGACAAATCACCCCCTTACATGATGGATATCTTCTCATTATTACTGTCACCATTACTTATGACCATTTTCCTTCAGTTATTAAGCTAATTCATTCCATCTGTGTTTTATTACTCTTTGCCCTTAGTTTTTGGCACAGGAAGAAATGGAAGTTTGGTCCAGTGGTTTAAGGCACTGGCAAGACTCAGAAGACACTAGTTCAGCTCTCAGCTTCCCTTCAGGCAAACTGCCAGGCACAGCTTACAAAATTTGATGGTGTAACTATGTTGAGGCAAGTGTGACTTTTTTACTTCAGGAGCCTTAAAGATAGTTGTATTTTATACTCCAGCAAAGTAAGTCTCATCACTAGGATAATGGATGCCTGCTCTGCAAGTGGAAAGCCATAAAGAGAATTTTTCTGTTAATATCACTGAACCCATATTGAGCTCTTACTACTCTAACTATGCCAGGTACGTCTGATCAAAGAGCTATTCCAGCAAAGCTAAGGTCTTGTTAAGGTCTTAGTCCTTCACATTTCATTTCCTCAGTTACAAAATAGGGATACCTTAAGGATAAATACTTCAAATTGAGAGGTGCTCATTTACTGTAATGAGCTAAATCGGTATTTTAGATGAATCATCATAACAACCCCAATACTGAACATGAAACGCCAGAGTTCTCTGCTTACCCAGACCGAACGCAAGCCCAGTGTCCTTGTCACTACAGTTTTTCACTTCCAGTTGACTTCAGGAGGCTGACAGTAATCGCTGTATCGCAGAGAATTTCAACCCTGTATTATTGTATCCGGTACAGTATTTGCACTGAAGCCACATTTTAGGTAAGAATAAATAAATCGTACGTGTGTTGTGAGCTCATGTGCTTCTCTGCATAAGCATAATTCTACAAGGGCAAATTTATACCTAGGAATAGAGAGCAAAACTTGATGTTGGCCTGCCCACGCTGGGAATGTTCAGATCAACAAAAGGACATCTTGACTCACCTCAAGGAAATCCCAAAGCCAAACTCATGGAGCCAAATTACTTCCTCTAGGACCTGTTTGACTATAACGATGTCACACAGCTGTGGAGAAGAACTAGTTCAGAACCATTGCGTTTGAATTTGCCTAATTTTGAATGCCTATCAACCACTCCACTTTGTGTCCTCTACATAAGCAAAGTACTAACTTCTTATTCAAACACTAGTGGAAACTCATTCCTAACTGCCCGGTGATATTTTGCTAATTTTATGCAGCTCCCTTTTTATGTGAGGCCTCATTTGTTGGTTTCTCCTAAAATACTTGAAATAATAGAATAATAGATAAAAGGAGGAAAAAAGCTCAATTGTTTCAGAAACCAAAATATCAGCAATCAATGATAACACAGGTAATCATAACTGCATCTTAAAAACATATTCCTTTCAGTTTCAAAGGCAGGAGCAGCCGTATTAGAAAAATCAGTGGCAGAAAATACGGGCTTGCAGTGTTGGGAACAAGACGTGCATGGGTGTAACACCTCTGTTCAGGATTTGCACGCTGAACTTCAGCAATAGACTTCTGCCAGACAGAATTCCAGAAGTTTCTACAATGAACTTGTCACATGGAAACAACTTATAGGCCTTTTTTCATTGGGATTGTGTAGAAACTGGAGTGCATCCAATTAACTGTGTGTGCAACTATGGCCCACTAGACTACACCCCCCGTGCACAGGCAGTGTTACTGATCCCCGTGCGCGTGGCAAATCCACACGCCGGGGGAGCGCTGCACCTACCGAACGTGTGCAGGCAGATGGTAAAATAAATGGACAGCAGGTTCCGTCACAGGCCACGGGAAGGACTGCAGTTTGCAGCTTCTCACGTCACTGGAAGAAGATTGAGGGCTATAGCTTTAACTGTTTGGAGAGCTAAATGTCTGTTCCTGCCACTGCCGTGTCACGGTCTGTGCTAGAAACTACCCAGAGCGGCCGGGTATGTCTGAGAAGCGTGCCTATTTGGCACACCTCTGCTATGCAGGCACTATTGCTAGGCATAATTTTTGAACACCAAGTGCTAAATCCTCCGTTATTTTCACTAACGATAATGCAAACTGTACACTTATCTCTCTATATCAAGGAATAATTACTCGGTGACTGTTCCCTTTCTGGGGTGAACACCTGTGGGCTGTTTGCATCTACCTTCCCACTGTTAACAAACTTTTCCACATTTAGTTTAGCAACGGTTGATTTTAACAGCTTTCCAAGCACGATCCCAAAGAGGCTGAAAGCCACCTGATGGCTCTTCAGTCCCACGTTACAGAACCAAGACACAAAATGATTGTATAGCCTCTTGTATTTTTGCCCAGGTGTTACATTTATAAAGAATATTCTCTTTGTGAATATTCAACTAGTTTTTACAATCAAGCTATTTCTACTCAACTTATTCGCAGATCAGTTTTTTCCCTTTTAGTTTAATAAGATGACAGATCGATTCTGGTGCTATGCTATTTCTGCATAACATTCATTGATAATGAGTTTTTCTGCTGCCTGATGATGTAGAATTTTTCCAAGGAAAATGTTATACAAATAATAAAATATGCGTTTCATGGTTTTCCCTTTCCTGTTAGTTCAGTGATAGAGTCCTCTGGTGCTATACAGCATAAATAGTTCATGCCGAGATATATTGAGTGCTGTTGTGGAATTGCAGTCATTTTTAGCTGACGTGCTTTCATTCAATTGCCACATTGCATCTAAGCCTTAAGATCTCCTAAGTACATTAAAACATATTTATGTGCATATGTACACATAGGGTAGGTTCTTATGCCTCGGCTTTAATAACTAACAGTGAAAACGAGTATTTAATGGTGGGGGACAGGAGTTTTCTTCAGTCCTGAGGCCACCTAATTTGTACCCTTGACAACCAACAGCACTATGATTCTCGGCTTCCAAAATAATTGATATTCTCATAGGAAACGTTGGACTTCAATATGGCAAAAATAAAAGATTTTTGCCTCTTGTGAATTTGGAGCATCTAAGAACACTCTGAAAAATACATATTTATGTTAGACATTTTTCCTGCCACCTCCTATGAGTAAGTCACCCTCTTGTGTTCTTACCGTTCACTTGCAAAATGTCCTTCCCAGAGCCACGCACGCAGTTTGTCTTGTTCACAGAATTTGAAGCATACATTTTTCATTAAAATGTATTGAATAATATTGTGCTTATGCATATTACTTTAAGAAAAAAAAATTGATGAGATTATTTAAGTTGGAAAAACGTGACATCAGAGTCTTGGAAATGGTAAAACTAAGTTCAGATGCAAATACGTGATGATGGATCAATATCAATGGGCTACTGTAGCTCCCCAAAATGTCAGACACGCGTATCAGCCCTCCTCTGACATGGTACTTCATACAGACTGCAGGGCAAACAGGATTCCTGCTGGGACTTCTGCATTTCCATTTAGACAAACGGGTACTACTGGTAATTGCATGATTGCAGTTTCTCACTCGACCTCTGCCTCAGTGCATGCACCAAGTAGCTGATGTTTAATTAGCTGGTGATAAGTAACTTGCCTGGATACAAGCAAAATCTCTGTTACAGTTCACCGCGTAAAAATCCAGATTTGTGCCTCATCGATATCTACAAAAAGTTGCTCTAAAGAGCCACTGATATCCCAGAAGCGCTCTGGGGTTTTCACATTCTGGCGTTTTCACGCCTTCATGCCTGTAACTAAGATCTTAAATCCAGCGTATGCAGGTAACCAAGAATATGCCATTATCAGCGCCAGAACAAAAGCGTATCAGGCATTGTACATAGCAAACATAAACTCCTTTTCCCATATTCCACATCAGCCAGCCCCAAGGCAGCTTCGCTAAAAGCCACATAACCACTCAGCCCGGTGCTAAATCTGACTTAAGGGGAAGCAGTTTGTACAAACCACAGCCCAGCATTATGCTTCCGCAGCCACGTAGCTCGCAACCCACAACTCGCCTAAGGCCAGAAAGCACAGGCACATACGTCTGCAAAATAATATGCAGATGTGTTCACAGGTAGTATTTAGAGCCACAGATTCAGAAGAACCATTCTAGCATGAGTCATGCAAAACATGTAAAATCTATTTTCTAGACCAAACACTGCAGTGTAAAAGGCAGAAGGAGCGCCAGGAATCATCGAGAGTCATCTGCTACTTTAAAGCTGTGACCTACATCTAGTAGCCAAAGAAAAGACGTTAGAAGACAGAGCTTTACAGCAACAGGAGATTATTAGGCATAGTGGAGAAACAATTGCTTGATGCAATTACAACGTGAAAGCAGAATTTAACTCTCCCATCTGCACTGTGGCACTCTCTCGTATTTTTTGAACTCGTTCCACTATGAATCTCCCAGTGCTGTCACATGCCATCTATCCAAGAGGGCTACGTGCTGCTCACATGGGAGCTACAGATGGGTCAAAGAGGAAAATTTTGCCCTAACACGAAAAGGGAAGGCAAAAATAATCTCGCACTTGCGAAAAGCTAATGCAAATGTTAATAATTAAGGGGATGCCCTTGATATCATTCAGCTATCCAATTTTGCTAGATCTTATCATTTTCCCCTTCATCATATTTACCAGGCTTATACGCAGGGTGCCTTATTAGGATGCTAGAAAAGATGTTGTCTGACGTGGACTTTGTCCTGGGAGCCACCATTTTCTTTTCTCCAAGTGTCAGACTATATTAAAGTAGTTGCAGCAAAGATTAGAAACCCTGTTCATGAAATATTTGTAAAAATGTATCTGCCTTATGTCCACAACAATCTTTTAAATGGATGACTGTAAAACAAGCAATGTCCTCTCACTTGCTCAGGGCAGATTTACTTATGGAATAACATGTGAATTCAATACACATAGCGAATTCCCCCAACCAGACATTTTCCTGAGGGACTGGGGGAAAAAAAAATATATACACACACAGAGCTACATTTCTGAATTCTGATATGGGAAGCAAAGCAGAACAAAAATCATCTGTCAGTTCGCACAGCAGAGCCCAGTTCCCATATGCCATTCCTTCTCCAGAAGAGGATTGCAGTTTTAACACGGTTAGTTCACATCATCTATTCCACGCTCAGTAGGCAAAACAAAACCCAAAACCCCATCTATATAATATGAAAGTTAACCCTGATCCAGACACACCGTCCCAGAAACGGCCTTTCCGCAGGGAAATGGTGTGGCCAGCGGGGGAAAGCAGGTTTTCTGAGGCTACTAAGCAACGGCAACTGCCAGCGCAGCTGCGGCTGCAGGCTCTGGCCAAGCTTCGGCTTGCGACGAAGCCCCCAGCGCCGTTGCCTGACCAGCAGATCTGCACAGCCACGGACCCCCCGGCTCCCGGCCAATTCTCTTTCCCAAATTATTTCATCCTGCTTTTGCAAGGGGGTTTATTCAGTGATCCAGCCCAGTCCCTGCTTACGCAGCGTGCTTTCTGTTCCCATGGAAGCAGTGAAGCCACAGCCTTCACCTGTGCCCGGCACTTACCAAAGCCTGGGAGTAAAGGCAGACTTTGGAGCAGAGGCAAGAGCGCACCGGGACGAAGAGAAGGTGACCCGCAGTCGTGTTTGGTAGAGTGCCGCTCTGCCAACACACTAGGCTGTGCTGGAAAATAATTTCAAATCACGTTTCTAGTAACTGTGGCAGCTGCTGTCTGCCTGAGAAGTGCAAAGAAAGGTGCTTTCTTCACCTAAACGAGCTCCGCCAACAGTACTTCTACAGGGGAGGCAAGGTTTTGTGTCAAGCTGGGCTCTTAAAAATCAGCTTGGTATCACCAGGGGCACCCGCTGATGGCCAAGCTTTCTTTGCATGAAAGGAAGAATAAATCTCTCTTCTTAAAATCTTGTTCCAGGTGAGTCAGGTGAGGCCTACACTCCAGATCTATGGATTTTATCTTTTAGTTCCCCGAGTTCTTTGAATTTTTCCCTTAACTCGATTGGTTGTGCTGAAGCAAAGCATAAACAAAAAGTTTTACGCTTTTACGTTGCCATGTTTCCATGACACTTTCCTGTTACAGAGATTGCTTGGAGGTGGGTAAAGCCGCCGCCAGCGTTCGTGCAGGTCCCGTACCTATGACTCTCCTGCACGCAGACAATAAGCATTCATAAGTCACGCATCACCACACTTTCTTGTAAGACTATCTTGATTGAAATGGACAGGAGGTGTCTTCTGAATTTTTTACCACCAACACATTTTCCTCTAGGAGATCATACAAATGAGATACTCACTTACAAAAAAAGCCATTTCACACTGTTCTATCAACACTAAGGGAATTTAATAAGGATATAAATGTATTTTATACCCATTTGAAGGCTGCTTATTCTTCTAGAGCAATCCAATGAGCTTTGGAAACAGAAATTGATCCCATAATTTCTAATAACTAACTGTCACCAGAGCTGAATGCAACAGCATTGGGGGGACTTGTGTGTTTCCAGGTGTTACTATATAGACAAATCCTGTAGTCCAAAAGCCATATCGTTACACTCCGCAAGGGATTTTTCCCTTTTTCCATCAATATCCCTGTGCTTGAAAGAGGACACACAGGAACCTAAATATCAAGTCTTGAGAAGTAGAGAAGAAACATCCTTACTCCATTACGTTAGTTCGGGACATAAGGTCCAAATGCCTGCAGCCCTCTGCATACTGCAGGATGGAGAGCGATACGGAGCGTCTGCAGAGTCCATCAGGTGCTACCCTCTCGGGCTCGGGCAGGTAAGGCGGAGGCTAGGCGTGCATCGCTGGCAGCACAGCAAGGGTGAAATGGTCAAGCGGCACCTTAGCTGTACCTTGGTGACTTAGTCTTGAGAAAGCGGTTGCTATCGCCGCGTCTCACAGAGAACAAGCGAAAGCCCGGGGAGAAGGGTGGGAAACGCACCCTAGCCATGCCCACGCTCACCCATCAGCATCACCTTGAGACTAGCGCGAGGCAGAGCTGCCACGCTCTGGGACAGGCATTCATGAGCCTTCTCCTCCTCTATTTGACCAGATAAAGGGCAGAAGCTCTTGTCAAGGTCTGTCACTGACAAAAAAAGTAATTGCTTCACTTCTGCTAAATCATATGTAACCCCTCTCCTAACTCCCTCTATCAGAACATTCACAAAATAGCGAGAAACAAAACCCGAGAATTAGCACAACTCTCCCTGCCCTTCCAGCAGTCGCACAGCTTGCATGGCATCCTTCCCACCAGACACTCACTTGTGGTGAGAATTTGTAGAATAGGGACTGGTGACTACCCTGTGATTTATTGTACCTAACTATCACAGCTGCCTTTAGGCAGGAGAATAATAAAATATAATTAATAGTAGGGGTTTTGCCAGTTTCTGAAGTTACATCACGATGTGGACTTCTTGGCTCATTTTACCAGTGAAGCACCCTAACCCCCCTGCTCTTCCAGAATGAAGCAACCTTGTGCAAAACAGAGGCAGACAAAGCACACTTGAGTAATTTTTAATGGTGTGCGCTAATGATGTTCAAGTCAGATTCATGAATTCAGAACAAGTGAGGCTGATACAGTAAATGCAACTCTACGTGGCCATCGTTCATTAACCACTCTCCCCAATGATAGCTATGTATCCGGCAGTAGCAAAGTCTTGCTACAGCTCTTCAACTCCTGCTCTTTTCCTTGGAATAACCCAGCAGCAAGGCTAACAAAAAGGGATGGTTTTTTTTGCTCAAAGACAAGACCACCGACGGGTAGGAACCACACTACCAGACACCCCCACACTGCCCAAAATAATTTCCTGGAATTTGGTGCTGATAGTCAGGCACAAACCTCCTCTGCTCACAGCTCCTCTATGCCCAGAAACCCTCCTGGCCACCTCTGTTGCCTGCAGCGCCCCGACCTCCCTTTCACAGGGATACCAATGAGTCTCCTGTGCCCCTGAGTCAGCAGAAACCCTGGAAATCTTTCCTAACAGGGTTAGGGCAAGGCTGTGTGTTGGTATGGCAACACTTGCAACCTGTTGCAGCTCTGAAAAGTCTTTTTTCAGGGATTTGGAGTGAGAGTACAGATTTGCCTTCCACACCTGCCGGCAGGCACAGAGTACGTTTTCGCTTTTACCCTCTTATAAAACCTCCCTGCTTGTCCGCTCAGTGCAGAGCGTGGACTGGCACATCCTCTGTGGGTAGATGAGAGGAGAACAGCTAGCAGAGAAAAGGGGCTGGTGAGAATCTTCACCGCCAGTGCCACAGCACGCTGGCTGCAGCAGCCGAAATACTAGCGACCATCTGAACAAGAACAGCGGGTGATTTCCCATGTTCCCCCCAAAAAAGGAGGGACAGGAAATAAACAATGGCTGCTTGAGTGACACTTCTCTCCTTGAACATTACAGCTAAACACCACAAGGCAAGAATAAGCTTACAGGCGCGAGACAACCCTTGCAGACATTATTAATGTGCTACAAAAGAATGAAAATGCTATCCCGTACGGAGAGAGAACTCCTGCAGGCCTTATCCAGGGCACCTCCCATGGGCATCAACAGGAGCTTGCCTGAGAAAAGGCTGCAAGCCTTGGTCTCAAAATAACACACTTCACCGTGGAAACGATTGTTCAGGTTAATCCTGTTCTCCTTAAGACTGCAGCAGGAACTGCACCAGACGCTTCACAGATGAAGCACATGCCTCAGTCCCGCACCCGGGGCTGCTGGAGAGCTCGGCTTCGCGCAGCCCCAGTCACCCCGCTCCTCCGGCCGGCGCCGAGGCCGGGCTGAGCCGTCATCGGCCATTCGACCCGGAAAAGGGTACACCTGCAAGAGAACACTGGCCGTTTAGGAATGCTCCTCTCAGGGCCACTCTACTTCTCTGTTTCAGAGAAAGATTTCTCAGGAACAGGATAACAGCTCCAGACTCCCCATGGAGTGTCCCGCACATCCTCCGCCCTGCCGGGACGGTGCCGGGGTGCCCTGGGCTGCCCTCAGCCCTCCACGGACGGTGCCGGGGTGCCTCAGGCTGCCCTCAGCCCTGCCGGGACGGTGCCGGGGTGCCTCAGGCTGCCCTC
>VZTL01025511.1:28668-44627 GCA_013400535.1 Scopus umbretta | reverse complement strand
CCCCTTCGAGGGGGGAGCGTTCTTAGGAATTGCTCGGGAGACGAAAGGGTGGCTCGGCGGGAGGGGGCGGTGCGCCCGGGCAGCCCTGGGGGGGAAGCCGTGTTTGGGGAAGGGCTGGCTTCTGGGCCGCCGCCGCTCGCGTTGCTGTGGGAGGGTAAAGATCACCGTCCTCGGGGGGTGCTGGGGAGTGGGAGCCGCTCTCGGCACCATCGCGTGTTTTGAGCACCCCCCCCCCGGGTTAGGCGCCTCCTCTCACGGCGCTAAAAATGCCCGCTTTGAAAACGGAACGAGGCGCTCGGCCCGCCCTGGAGGGCCCAACCCGCTCGGGCTGCGGGCTGGAGGCAGGTGCGGGGCAGAGGCGCCCGCTGCTCGGGGCGCCCCTCGGAGCCGTGCGGCCCCCCCGGCGCCGGCAGCCGCTCCCGTCCTTCGGCAAGCGCGGGAGGAGGCGCAGCTCAAGCTGAAGGACATTGTGGGGTGTGAATTTCTTTAGGGGCGCAGCGGTAGGAGGGAGGTAGACGGGGTTTGTGGAGCGAGCAGAGGTGTTTCGGGGGGGGCTCCGCTCACAGGGAAGCGACTGAGGCGCTGCGGGGCACCACGTAACCTACCTCGGAGAGAGACTGGGAAAAGAAATGCGAAGAACTTAGTGGTGACCTGTGGTGTAAGTTAGCTGTACCTGTTACGCTCAATAAAAGCATAAAAATATATACAATACTTCATGTATAAAATGCTAAAAGTAGATATCGGGTGAAACGGAAAAGACAAATTCTTTCAGGTGCACTTGAAGGGCTTTGGAAAAGAAAAATTCTTTCAGGTGCACTTGAAGGGCTTTGGAGGTGGGCTAGGAGGTAGAAGGGGTCAGGTTGAGAAGGGGTTTTAGGTAACAGCGGAGCGTCTCTGTCCCCCGCGCTCCCTAAGCACCTGGACGTGGTCAGGAGCGAACCCAAACTACGCTGCACCAACTGGGAAGCGTGGCAGGGGCTGGTGATACGGAGGCATCGGACACGTCCGATCAATGTAGTTAGGCCTGCTCAAGAAAAGCCCTTTGATGGAAGGCACTTGCTGTGCCGTATAGCTTACATTAGCTTTGCGTAGGAGGGAGAGGTCAAGCTTGGAGAAGCCCCTAAAAAGAGTTAGGGGCTTCCTCACCCTCTGTGCTGTCTTTGTGGCTCTGGGAATCCCAACAGGAGGGGAGATTGCTGGGCATAACTCTAACGCAGGGGACGATGTAGATAGAGACCCTGTGAGACACAACAGAACTGAGCTGTTTGGTGGGCTGTGGTTTGGTTTGGCCTGCAGCAAGATGGGATGAAGTACAGAGGAGCAGCACAAAACGCGTGCCTGCTGCTCCAAAGAGTTGCCTTATATAATGTTAATAGCGTACTTGTAGTTCCCCTGGAAGCTCCCTGTAGCTTTTAGGAGGAATAAGGCCAAGGATTCTGCGAGCAAGGAAGAGCTTAGACTGAGCTCTGTGTACGGTTCCCACATGAAGCAGGCGAGTTCTCCGCTCTGCTGTGGACGCTTAAGACCTTCAGCAAGTCATTTGCAGCTAGATCTAAAAAGAAGTGGAGATCTCTTCAACACCCAGCTGCTCTGAGAGGGAGTCAGTGTCCTCACTTAACGGTTTCCTAATGAACTTTGAGGACTTCTATGTTACTCAGTCACCAGAGCAGCGTCTAGGGCCTGCGTGAGCCCTTCTCCCCCAGGAGCGAGTTGCAAGTATTGGAACTGCAGGCTTATGGCCCCTCTTGAACTGATGAACATGTAGGTGTTTGGTACCAGCAGAAGCAACATCAAGAGAAAAAACTGACTGCGATACACCTGAGCCTGAACACGGATTGGGGAACTCTTTGGCGAGTTATCGGCCCTCTCCCATTACCCAGCAGGAGGATTTGAAACCATTTCCCACATTTTAGTGGAGTACTCAAATCACTTGGGTGAAAGGGTGACGACAATTCATATGATACTTGGAAGGAAACACGTCGCTTGTGTTACTTGTGTACACCCACCCTGCATTTACCCACACGGGCACTAATTCTAAGCAGACTAATGAGAACTCCTTTCCAGAGCTTTGTAGGCACAGGCAGGTGCCAGCACTTCAACAGCATCGGAAAAAGGACGTGATGGCCTAGATTCTTCCACTGTGATTGGCTCAAGGAGAACCAAAGATTGAGTTGTACCTCATAAAGAGGGATTTAATCAAAGATCATTTAGCCGCAATGGGAAGTTCGCAAGTGTAAGGGATAGCGGAGTCACCCAGTGTGGTTGACCGGCACTCCTATGTAATACGGATTTCCTTTGTAAGCAGGAGGTTAAGTTCCTAATGCGATCCAACAACAGCCAATGACTTAAAACCAAAACCTACCCAATTTAATTAAGGCTGTCTGAATTGCAAAGCTTTTACTTTCATGAATGGTGGTTGAACGGATGAAGGGAAACGGGCTTTCAACCTCTGTCCTCTGAACGCTCTCAATTCTTTTACGTTTTTTTTTTTTTTTCTGCCACTCATTCACTTCAATTTTCCCTGTCCCATTCATAGCAGACAGTCCATCCCCACCCTGAACTGCAACAAAAAACCCATCGCACAGTTTGCACCTTCAAACAAGAAAATTAGGGGTTGCTGTCATCCACTTTGCATCAAGACCTAGGAGGTCTAGGCCAAAGGCAAAGCAGATTGTTTAGAAAATACATTACAAAAAAAGTGCCTTTTTTTTTTCTCTCAAACACTAGACAAAAGGAAAGATGTGGAAAAAAGGATGCTGGGTCAAGGAGGAAGTCCAAATTCCAAAGCAATAGGAAAGGGATGTGTTCATGTTATACAAATGAAATATATAAAACAGTTAAAGAGTGAAAAAATGTCTGTAATAACTCACACAGTTCAGGCATGCAGAACAAGTAAAGACAGATTCTCTGCTTCGGAAGGACCCTATTCTTATAAATAGCAGCAAATACAGTTCTGACACTGAGGATTTTCTGCTATTGAGATCCTCAAGAATGTGTTATGAGTGAGGCTAACTCCTGTAAACAACTGTGTGTGGTGGCAGCAACTTTCAGGGTTGGGTGAAATGTGATTACATAGAATGTATGCAGGCCAACTGATGGTTAACTTCAAAAGAAATACTCTGTGCCCGATTTTGGTTTCAAAACCTAATTCAAACTAGCAGATTTTACCAACAACAGAGTTAAAACATAAAACCAATATACCCCTCTTAGGGTCATCGCTATCAGTAGAGCTATTCTTCATTTACACAGGAAAAGCAAAAGGAGATTCAGGCTAGAACACATAGAAATGAAATAAAAAGACGGAGCTTCTGAAAAATGTGGATGGGTCATTCTCCAAAAACGTCAGAGGCAAACAAATGAGCATTATGAAATAAATCTTAACACGTTTCCAGTTACGCCTTTTTCCAGTTTCATGATTCATAAAAAGAAAAAAAAGAAACAACAAAAAAAAAAAAACCCCAAACCAACTTGATGATTTGTCCTATGTATCATAAGAATGTTTTAGAGGTTATTTTAAAACACTGGTAATAATTCTGCTTAGCAGAGCCTCTGATCAGCACACACTCCTGAGAGCTGAATAGTTTCAGATTGTCTTGTGCATCATGCTTACCTGAAGCACGTGGTAATCGGCGCTGCCAGGCAGTTTTGCCTGCTTTATTCCTAATTATGCTTGTGGCATTTTAGGCTTCTGTAGACTGTATGGGTTATCTGAGCTTCATTTGCACAGCTGAGGAAGACAGAACTTGCCATGAAAATTCATAGTCCCTCTGGTCTAGTGGGAATTCATTTTCATGGTAAAAAGTCTACGTGCCTCTGGGAGATATTGAAAATGAGTATTCCTGGAGTAAGTGTTGCTTTTTGTTAACTGACTTTCCTTTCAGCATATTCAGAGTATATCGTAAGTATGTTCACTTACAAAAGAAATACGGATGTCTCACATTTTAATATGACCCTGGAAAACTTCCAGGGTTATGTAGTTTCTGTCCCTGGCGGAATGGTCACACTTCAGAGGCAGGACAGACAGATACATTTCTTCTTGGTGAAGGAAACAGACTGTCTTCACCCATGCTATCCCATTTCAAAAGCTCCTGGTTTAAATCCTGGTGTCCCAGAAGTCGCTATGTATTTTGTCTTTGACTTCAGCGACACTGTTGCTTCATCCGGTGCCCCAGGTGCGGGAACGCGAAAGGCCACGGTGTTGTCAATCTGAGTGACATGATGCACTTGTTCTCCAGCTAAATTGTGTTCCTGTGGCACAGCCTTCACCTGTTGGTAGCTTAACTTCCAGGGACTAACATCAAAGGCATTTCACAATGTCCCTCGTGCAGTTAAATTTTTTTCTTTGCGTTGTCTTCTAGACTCTTGGGTATGATGCATGCATACAGACACAGGTAGCTTCTTTTTCTACGTTTTCCACAGCACAGCCAGGAGTTAATCACGCCAGGATTGTTTGGAAACACTTCTTTCAGTCCTGGAAGACCACTTATTTTTCTTGTTCCCGAAAGGAGCTGGAATTCTCACCAGCAGAAAGCACAAAGATCCGTTGTCATTGTAGGACTCCAGGCTGCAAAATGCAGGAGGTCATCAGCTTCCCTTGAACTCGGTGCATGCCGAGAATGTTCACTGTGTCTCAGCACCAGATGCTTTCTTTCCTTTTGTTTCTAACTTACACTGGCAGAGCTGGGTTTGAAACGCCCAATGTTTGTACACATCGCTTGGTAGCTTAGTGCCACTTCTCAGTCACATCTGGAATTTTTTTCAGCTATTCAGCCATGCATGACCCACCGCATTTAAATTATGCACTTTGTCACCAGCAAGTCATGTATAGGTGTGACTGCAAGAAGCACAAAAAGCCAAGGGAGTGCAGTGACTAGAATAAGAGTAGAGGGAGAGTAGGCTAGAGGGCTAAGTCTTTCTTCCCAAGAATAGGATGTTTGGATCTAGCGTAAGAGTTAAACTACACCGCTGTGTCTTGGAGGCACAGTGTAGTCGCATTTCTCTCTAGACAGGTTTTCTGTTATGCTTAAATTAGCCTTAGGGGGAAGAAAAAGCCCAGCAAAAAAACCCAACTGTAGAAGGTGGAATTATCCCCATACTGTGGAAGAAGCATAATGCTTTCCAAATACATTCCTGCTTCTCTCAAAAGAGGCAACGATGTGCGAGGGGAGGGGAAGAAGGAGAAATAACTGAACAGTCTGCTCCCTGAGCTGACCTTGTCATGTGGCTGACTCACAGAAGATAGATGCCAGATTTGTTTATAACAGTGCATTAGAGACAAGCATCCCCAAAATATTAAGGGGCTTTCTGAGGCCTGAGGCGGCTGCTACGCATTCAAAGCAGCTATATAATTCATTGGCCAAGTCATCAACATCACAGCCACATTGCTTCTACGCTTACAGAAGAGCCGTACAGCCTGCATACTACCAGCTTTTAGCAGAAGATGAGCAGAAAATGGGAACGAAAAGGGAGGTGTCAGGAGAGAAAATGTCTGAAAATGTCTCTGTGCCACGGAGAAAAAATGCAAATGCCACGTGTTAGATCTCCCTCTGTGCTTGGCTACTTGCTTGGCAAGCGTAGAGTTTGAGTTGTGAGTTGTAGTTGAGTAGTGCATGAAGGCCCTGCTCCCTTTTCAGTCCTGCACCATCCTCCTGACATAATACCCCAGTAGTAAAAGGAGGCCTGAATATGTTAGAAATTAAAGGAGATTCATTTTTCCAAATTGTTACCTCTTTCAAACATTTTTACCCTTCTCTGTGATTTTCTTCTATGATTGTTAAAAATCTGTTACTCTGCAGCCACAATTAGTAAACAGCCTATTGTGGAACCTTACGTACACAGGAGCTGAGCTGTTACAAACGTTGTATCTTGACTGACGATCTTGTCACTTGAAAGTTCAGGTTGTAGGGAGGGCGTTCAGAAGTGGCAAAACAGGATGAGAGTAAGATGAGAGCAAGCCACTGGAGAAGGGTTGGCACCCACAGAATGTTTGGTTGTTTTTTTTTAATACGTATGGAAACCAGTGTGTTTGAGAGAGCAGAATAAATTGTCATATTGTGTAGGGATTGGCGGCTTTGTCCCCTAGAGATGGGGTTTTTGAGGAAACTTCTAGCTGAAGTTTGGTAACGCTCTGACCCGAAAACAGCCGCCTTTTTTCGAAGCATTGCTGTTCTTGATTTACCATAACCTTGCAGCAGGAGCATAAAAGAAGTTGCATAATCAACGGTACGTGCAATAGCCTAAATCACATTGTTTGTGGTTGTTCATTGATTATAACTAATCAATGATTGAATTAATCCATAATCATAAGTAACTGTAATTATAATGAATATCATGAATCATCATTTACGTTTGAAGTCACACTGAAAAGAAATGCATTAATGGTATTTTTTGTGTTGTAAAATTTCTGCCTAAGGATTTGCTTTCTATTTCAGCACATACACTTAATTAAATAGAAATATTTTTAAAGTATTTTTAGATTATCCCTGCCTGAGAATATTTTTGTTAATTTTTATTTTGCTGGTTTCTCCCTGTGTAATTGCTGCTTCACATACATTTGTCAAAAAAAAAAAAAGGCACTTTTAGGATTGCCATGCATTCAGCAAGACTTTGAGATTTATGAAATAACTAGGAATTTTATCAGTGACGTATCAGTGATAGATACAAAAATAGAGATTTTTGGTCTTACACATACTGAGAGGTTTTCTGTTAAGATTTGGCAAAAGATCAAGAGGTTTGAGGAGTTGCACAAAGATACCTGTTGTGTTTCTAAAGCTAGGCTCTAATTGGCAGTCACCAAAAAATTAAATTAAAGTCTCAAATCAATGCTGCAAATAAGGATACCTTAAATTTCCAAAATGTTGTCAATAATAGATTTCAGTGACACCTGGGATTTGAAATTAAACTGTGAGTTGAAATTAAATCCAAGAGCGTTAAATCTAGGAGAAGACAGACCATCATATCATGCTTCTGCAATTAGCTTCCACAAAACTTAGGCAACAGTGAGGTAAAAATCCTTTAGAGCAAAGACCAGTTCCTTATGGCTTTGGGCCAGATGAAACCTGCATCCAAAAAAGGGACAAGAAGCAGCAGAAACTGGAGTTCAGAGAAAATAGCAAAAAGCTTTTGTACAGGTGCAAATCTTAGACTTCTGAAAGGCCTAAATGCCTTCTCTTAGAAGCCAGAGGCATTTCAGAATTAAGTTTAGAACATTAGAAAAATTTACAAACCTGAACTTTAGGTCAAGCAAGTCCCCTGCTCTACAGCCATCCTGTGCTTAGCACTGTTGCTCAAAAGTCCTCATGACAGCCCGGTTTGCAATGGGCTCAACCCCAGCCCTGCGCGGCAGTCGCGCCGAGGGTGAAGGTACGGTGCTGGTGTACCTAAGCAGGACCATGGGTTCTCAGAACCAAGAGGAAACGGCAGAATTTGGGCTGATACCATTTCTTCTTCCTGACCTATTTCTGGAAGGTAGTCAGTCGTAGTCATGACCTCAGTATTCATTCCTGTCAGGAATAGAGAGACCCTGTCCTCCTTCCATTCTCTCCTCCTGTCTTTTGTGAATCCCACAGCAAAGTACAACAGGACAACAGCCAGGGCGGTTGGAAGCTGCATCGCTGTTAGTATTTGGCTAAGAATAGGAATACCTTGTCTCCTCCAACCCACCACAGCCCTCTTTTTTGTCTCATCCATCTGTTGTGCCTTGTCATTTAGACCATGAATTCTTTGGCACAAGGACTGACATCTATGATACATTTTACTAGAATCTTCCACAATGTCACAGCCTTGCAGCGTGAACACAACGTAGTTATTAAATAGACCATCCTTCTCCCAAGCGCTTGGATGGTATTTTTTCCATGAGGAGAAACCGATGGCATTCATTAGCTATCTCTTTGAGGCAATCCTCTTTATTTACTTGACTACTTACAAAGGTTCCCCGATTCCCAGAAAACAGCAGAAACACCAGGAGGCAGCTCGCGTGCTCAGGAACTCCTCGCTTGCTGTGGAAGGGTTGCAGAACAACCTAAGGATCTAGGAATTTCCTGGCCATCCAATTCTAGGAAATATTTACAAAATATAAAATATGCAAATAGCGTATCAGGCATCCTTAACCCTCTCGGGCAGGTGGGCTAGTCGTCCTATCTTTATTCTGCATCTGGCTAATTATGTCTTGACTTCCTCCGAAAGCTGCTACGTACGTACTGCTTCTCCTTTTTCTGCCTATCTTTTACACAGGCAGGTAAATCTAATCAATTCCACAGCCTTTGTGTTTGCATCCAGGCTCAAGGAAAATCACTCAAGTCACTCCGGCCAGCGCACTGAGCAGTGACTTCAATATTCAACTATAATTACAAGGGAAGCATTTCATTTTCCCCCCCTACTTAGCCTGACTGAAATACAGCCCAAGCTAATCACTTGTAACCCGTATTTAAAGTGGACACCTGGCTGGTAGCCACCAACACAGCCCAATACAGCACCACCACAGGATCTGGATACGAGTTCCCGATGTAACGCCTGTAGTGCTTCTTAGCAGAGGAAAGAGAGGTCACATAACTGCAGCCTACAAAAGAGGTTCAGGCATTTGAGTGTATGACACTCCATGGTTGCACTCTCACAAAGCCCCTGGATTTTAAGATGTTATTCTCCTGAAGATAAATAGGGGCTCTTTGCTTAGTTAAGTGCTGGCAAATACAAGAATTAGCTATAAAACTGCCAATGTACAGTTTTAGAGAAAGGGAATTTATAGAAGCTCCTGATTCCCAGCGAGTTTTGAATTATCTCTGTACCCAGTTGCATATGCTTCCAAGGTAAGACAGAAGTGGGAGCGAGGGGGGATGTGTGCTTATTTGTTACCTTTCTTTTGGTTTGAGCCTCACCGTCTCCACGGTGTCATTTAAGAAACCATCAATATCAGATTCCTCAACCCTTGCTGAGAGGATGTGGTTTTAGTGAAGGTTTGATTACTTGGAAATTCTCCAAGGGGAAGGAGCACCTTGAATTAGAAATTAAGGGCTCTGCAGAGACCCGGTGGGATATTACAGTTTAAGGTCCTACATTTTAACTCAAGAACAAGCAGTTTAGCCTTTCCTTCAGAACAACAAGTTGCGCGTGTGGTGGAAGACCGGAGATGAAAGTCTGTGCCCCAGATGCTGAGCTTGTGCTATTTAGGGTTCCGTCCACTCCAGTAAGCTTTTCCTGCTAAGGCTTGGCCTTCCACTGCCCCATTTGCCAGAGGGTGCAATGTGGAGTTTCAGGTGTAGGATAAGAGACGGGGCATATGCTGGTACTCAAGGCTATAAACAACTTGCCCAAAGTCAGATAAAGAAATGCAGAAGTGCAGCTGGCAAACCTGATTTTAGGGGTAACAAGGAATACAAAGAACAAGCATCCAACATATGTAAACCATGCCACATATAGTAAATTGGGATGTAATGTGAAAAGACAGACCAAAAGAGAAAGAGCAAGGTGTAAAAGTGCATTAGCACACATAAAAATGAACCCGAGTGGTTCCTAGAGTGAGGAGGAATCCACCATCAACATCATACTGCTCCTGACAAAGGATGTGGGATGCTCAACACTACACAAATGATGATAAGTAGCTCATTTTATACAGAATAGCTACTTGTTACTACTAGATATAAATATGAAGATAATGCAGAGTTGTACCATACAAAGATACGTGAAAGTAAAACAAATTAGGCATAGCCTAATTTCTCAGGTTGTTAGAAAAATTGCTGTTACAATTAAATCAAAGAAAAACAAAGCTCCAGGCAGGTCAAGAAAAGACAAAGCACGTTTGACAAGCCCCAGCCCTGAGATCTTGTTAGTAGCAATGACAATTCTGTATTTAGTGGGATACATCTCTTTCCATGCCTTCAAAGCCACGGAAAACTAATCATAGGGAAGTTTAACAGAAGCGTTTCCATCTACCTGGAGGTGTCCCAGCCAGTTTGGGTCTGGTGGTTAGGAGGTAGCCAGCTTGTGGGTTTGTTGCAGGACCAGCATGGCTTCCATGTGTAGGCTGTATCATACGACCAAAAAGAAATTGTGCTGGCACTGTGGGTCCTGGGTAATCTTAATCCTCACAAGTAAACCAGGAGCACCCTGAAACGGCCCCAGGAGCAATCACAGCGTGTTCCACAGAAAGAGTGATGGGCAACCTGAAGAACTAGTCTCCCACCTCTGAGCTCCTCTCACAGTCATCTCTTCGTTCAGTTCTCTGCAATGTGTGATGTATGTCTTGTGGCTCTTGGCCAGGAGGAAGATTTCTTACATGTCCCATCAGCTCAGAGAAGTTACTGTGCTACCAAATGCTCTTCTGGTTTGTCCCGCGCTGTGTAACAAACAGGAGGTTTTCACCTTTTATTTTTCTCCTTGCAAGTTCTCTAGGTGTTTACATCTGTGTTGAGCTCTTGGGAATAAAGTTCATCTTTTCTCATGCTTGGACAATTCCTAGCTCAATACAGCAAAACCTTTTAAATATTAATAACATTAATTATTATTAATAGCAAAGCCCTACGGCTTAATAAAGGCTCTTAACTTACAGTTTAAGAAAATAATAGGAGGAAAAAGGAAAAAAAAAGTAATTAAAGCATAAACAACCCCCAAATCGAGCCTTTTCAGCTGCTGTGCTTGTTATGGTCCTGACTTTAAGACTCTAAGCCAAACAGAGTTTGACCACTTGGGTCAAACTCTACATTTACAGGTCTAAATTATAAGCTAAACAGGGTTCTTTCTCCATTAGCCAACCAAGGAAGTCGGAGTATAAGGACTTATTAGTCACGATATGTGAACTGAGGTTGAGGGTTTTATTATTCTAATTAGGACCAGGAAAATTCCTATTCCATTTTGTAATTAAAACAATACACATTCTACCATCTAATTATATTTGACATTTTCAAGGTGTTGGGAGCTGAAGTCTATAATTACAGAACTACTGCTGCCTTAAGCAGAACACTCCATAAATATTCATCTATTAAATAGCCAGTTATACTGTTTAGAAGATTTTAGAAATGTTAGACTTTTAGAAGACGCATTTTATATTTGTATTTTTAAAAAGATAGGAAGAGAAATGTCCTGTGGGATCTGACATACTGTATATAGCAAATTGACTATAAACCTATTCATTAGTATTGTAAGCAGTTACATTGGAGATTCATAGCCCTTCAGAATTATTTCTTTTCTTTTAGCAGGATGGGTAATTACAGTCAGAAATAATATGGGAGTCCTGCAGTGAAGTCATAAGACAGTAAAATGCAATCTTACGATTCCTTGATTTTGTAATTAACAATAAAATAAAATTATAGCTTACATACAGTAGTTAAAAAAAAAAAGTTATCCACATCTTTTATTTTAGTGTCTCACAATAAAATATCACTTCATGTATCACCTGTTTTTGATAGGTCAGTATTGCCATTTAAAACAGTTGCCTGCCTAAGAATACCATAATCAAAGTGGAGGTGGACTTGCGGATAATGCAGAGCCTGTTGCTCAAGGAGAGGCTTTCCTTTTCTCGACATTAGAGAAACGGAAAAATACACGGTGAAGACGCAACTCTGAGTGCAAGGCGTTGCATGAGTCTGCCTGCTGTGTGTTTCCATTCTAGGAAATGAACCTTTGGGGCGTCCAGATAAAAGGGCATGATTTCTGAAAAGAGGGGCAATAGGCACTTCGCCTACTTTGTCCGTTGAGCTCGCTGGAATAGGTTTGCATCCTGCTGCGAGACGCTTTGCCCCGTGAGACCTGGACCCTGCCTAAGTCATGGGGTATGAGATTCAAATAGTTAATAATAAAAGACATTGCGGATGTTTCGAGAGTTAAATGCTGCGCGGAAGTGAAGCTGCAATACGTGCGAGCTCAAACGCCGTGCAGAATTTCCGTGCCCCGGCGAGAGCAGCAGAGACTCGGCGCGAGGTGCCCGCGCAGCGGGGCAGCACGCGCTGTGCCAGCCTTCTGGTCGGGAGGCCCCTTCTCCCTGACGGCTCCACGCTCTGCGCCGGCACGGGTGGGGAGAAGGGCACCCTGTTCCACCACAATCTTCACGATGCCCAGAGTACGAAGACTTTAGGGAAGACCTCTCATTAGCCCCCACACATCATGTAATAGTTACAGTATATATTATGCATTCACATAACATGTATTACATGTTGTGTGTGTTATATGCTATTCATAATAGGTACGTGTAATACAGTACGTGAGTGCAAATATACATATTATATACACACACCCCTTACCGAAGCAAACTTACGAGATGCCTGGTGTTATTTCTGTAATGCTCATAGCACTTAGGGATGCCAACACACATTCCGGCCCTTTCTACACAGTCGCAGCCTCTGCGTGGCATTACAGTGCATCAGCTTGAGCACGGATAGCCAGGCAGGCAAAACATTCTTCCATTCTCCACCTTCTACAGATTTTGCTTAGAACGCTTTGAAGATACAACTCACTCTCTTCAAATCTGTCCTTCAGCACATCAAAGATAAGCTGGTTTTTTCAAACAAAAACTAAGTCGTATTAAAAAATGTTTCAGTGAAATTTACCTAGAACCCTCCTTCTTTAACCACCCAGAATTACATGTATTGCACAAAAAGTCTGCATTTTAAAAGCCCCATGTTTAAAAATCTGAAAATGGCCAATTAATGCAAGAAACCATTGTCCTTCTGCCATACATAGCAGGTTTTATTCATCATTTTTCTAATGTACATATTTATCCATTTCTACCTCTGCTTTTTTATTCCATTGCAGAATGGGATGAATGACATTGATTTTAATCAATCATTTTTGTAAATGCGTACTGAACATTGCGAGAATAATATAATCTGAGTACGCCTGAAATTATGTTAGGGCAATCCCCATTTCTCATAATGTGAGGTGCTTGATGTAAAAGAGGAGGGATTTTTTTCTCAAGAGATGTGACACAGCCTTACTGGATTTTTATGATTTTATCTAAGTCAATCTATTTAGTAGTTGCAAGCTTTTACTTTTCAACTGCAGCTAAGAGTGAGGAAAAGTTAATGATAGCCATTTTAAAAAGAAAAATAAGAAAAGGAAGCAGATAGGCAGTTCACATCATATTATCCATAGGTACCTTCATTGCGGTGGAGACACAGGGAAGGAGTCACTGCATCTCAGCGGAGGAGCAGGCGGTTGTTCTCGTGTTGCCTTGTGCAGGGAGGGCTGTAGGAAAGAGCAAACACAAACCATTTCTGAGCATTTACGAAGAGGATACAGAGAATAATCACATGCTGCTGGTCATCTCTGAAAGCCCCGATGCCCACCCTCGGGGCAGGGCTGCCCTCTCTGTTCACTTATAAACCAATGGCTTCCAAATGCCTTTTTGATATTTCTTCTCTTGAACTGCTTCCTTCCTCAGAGGCTTACTGGTTGAATCTGTGCTTTCAGGAGCTGGTGGCAAGCTGGGGTGAATTTATCCCCAGAGGGGCCGACTTCGCTCTTAAGAAATTATTAGAAGTAATTGCAAAGGGTAAAATCATTAGAGGATAAAAGAATTGTGAACCATCGTCACTGTGGTTCTAAACAGACTGAGTCTTGCTAATGTTAATTGCTTTTTTGATAGAATTACAAAACGAATGTGCAAAGGCAGAACACTGTATTGTCACGTATCTGAATACTGTTTTTCATTAACTCTTACTTTGAAACTTAAGGCAAACTGGCTTAGATACGAACACTGTCATGTACATGAGAGAGTTTTGCTAAAGGACAGAAGAGAGTGATGATGAACAACAGAACGCTGAGGCCCCACGTGGGACGCTGCAGTCCTGGTACTTCCTTTTAAAAAAAAAAAAAACCCTCAAAGTTTTTCTATTAATATTTCATAGATGCAAAGGCTATTGGATTGGGTGTTTTGACTAGCTTGGTAGACAACAGGGTTATTTGGTATCAACGGAACAGTATCATGTCTCTAGAGAATTAATAATTTAAAGATGGTAAAATGGCTATGACAAGGAGCAGTGAGATGTAAATAGCAAACATCACGGATATTTACTAACAGACTATGTTGTCTTTGCAACAGCATTGCTATTCCATTTCCAAACAGTAATTTGTTGCTTTCTTCTCTTCTAGTTGCCCATATTGGCATCTTCCGTTGTTAGCCTCTATTTTCTTGAGCTTACTGATGTCTTCAAGCCAGTTCACTCTGGATTTAATTGCTATGACAAGAGTCTGAGTATGCCATACATTGAACCTACACAAGAGTCTGTACCCTTCTTGATGTTGCTTAGTCTGGTTTTTGCTGGACCGTCAATTACGGTAAGTTTGAGGTGCCACTGTCACTTGTTACAGATTTTGAACAGAGTCTCAGTTGGCATAAAGAAAATAGCTCCTCTGCTTTCAGTTAGGGTGCAGAGTGTCATCCAGGCTAATTACCTTAGGATTTCAAATTCGTCTTTTATTCTTCTATAACAGAAGGAGACACACTCCTTAAAACATTCCCTGTAGCACTTCATCGACTCGCACTATCCTGATTGTGGGCATTAACGTTAAGAAACAGCACCTACGGTTGCGCGAAAATAGCTTGAATCATTTTGGTATGCTGTACAAATTTTTGAACTTTTACAGGCAGGACATCTCCATACTCTGAGATACACCAAAAATTCAGGATTTTGTTGGAAATAGAAGCCTTTCATTTACAGCCCTGAACATGCCACTTCTGCTAGAACTGGCTTTATGCAGTGAGAAGGTATATCAAACTGGGTCAGTGAAATCAATTACACTTGCCCAAATAGCACCAGGACTCCTCTAAATTGCGAGTTAGTTATTAAGAGCAGGCAAAAGGAGGCTGGTTTAATCTTTCACCCAAAGGGAGGAGATGATTTCAGCAGAACAGAAACGTCCTGTCAGAATATGAGCAGTTTGGTCACAATTTTACAGAAAAAAAAAAAGTCATTAGTCTGATACAGGTGAGTACTGTCCCTGCTGGAACTGCTGTGTCAAATTAAAATGAAATCTAAGGACTTTACCTTTATATATGTACTAGAGGGAAGTCATTGTGTCTGATTTTAGGTGGCCCAGATAAGAGCCTTATTCTCACATCACTCCTGTTTGGCAAACGGAGAGAGAAACTCACCTTGAGTGGGTGATTCCATGCACCTAAAAAGCTGACTCAACCTTCTGGAAGGGTCCCTCCTCTCCCCTGGCAGCAATGACTGCGCATCTCGGTTAGGCACTTCTCTAAGGCCAGCTGCAAATGCATCTCTGCTGACAGCTCCTCTGAATTCTCTTAAATTCAACCAGATCGTTCCTTTTATAATACTAGCCAATTTGCAGTTACAAAATCTGTAAAATGTGATGCTCATAATAAAATCATCAAGTGCTGTTCTCTCTTTGCTTTCCAGGATGTTTTTTGTTTATTTGTCTTTTTTTTATATGGAACTCTTCTTACTGTGTTTGATTTTGGTTGCTTTAGAAACCGGTTTTGAAGCATTTTGCACAACCATCAGGCTAAAAATTGTACTCATTTAGGAACTGGGAGCTAAGACTGTCAGTGTTCCTGGTGCAGATGCTTGCAGCAAACACCAAATACTGCGATAAAAACAAAACTTGTTGGCATTGTAGTTTGGCTGGGTTTCTTAAGTTTAGACAGTGTTTCTGATAATAACAAAGCGAAGCAACCATAGAAGGAATCTATATAGGCTCACTGGGGCCACAGTAGAGGCGTAAAAAGCTGATTTTTACTTCAGAGAGTTTACGTCAAGCCTAGGTAATATCCAACACCTTCAACTGAGATGAAAGATGCCCATTTCATTACAGAGTGTTTGTTAGAGGCTTTTATTACAGCTAGATTATTTCAGCATTGCATGAAATTTTGCAAGAGAAAATGTTACTCTTGCTTGAATCGTTCTCCTACCAGCAGTACAGACAACTAAGCAAAACCATGCCGTCTGAGGAACTCAAACCCACACTTGAGCATGCCTATCAAACATAAGATCGGTAAAGAATATAAA
>VZTL01025511.1:0-19584 GCA_013400535.1 Scopus umbretta | reverse complement strand
AAAAAAAAAGAAGAAGAAGAATTTAAGTCTGTCTTTAGCAACAAAAAGGGAATCGCGCTGATTTCATCTTGGCCAGAGTCAGGAACCTGCTGGAGCCACGGGCTCAAATTCAGGTCAGCAGTGTGGCATTCACACTGAACTACTTGCACACCTTTAATTGCCAGTGAATTATTTAGAACAGACAAAGCAAAATGCATAGGAAAGAAATTTAGAAAGTAGGCTGCTGCTTTGCAGAAAAATGTCTTTGTCTATAGGTAAAGGACTATGTTTCAGTCTTTGCTCTTTTAAACTAGCTAACTCGGGTGCTGCTCGGAAAACGGCTGTACGCAGAGCCCAGTTAGGGGGGCAAGACCCATCTGCAGAGCTGAGTGATTGTTCAAATATTTATCCCAAGCTGAGCTTTCTCAGGTGAAAGTGGCCGCAAGACAGACATACCCTTCTTCACCAAGGCAGTCAGCACATTACGTTATACGTCCGTGCCATTTTGAGGAGATAAGTGTACAGATATAAACTGCTATACAACTTCACTGCATCTTACTGGCTTCTAGAGCTCAGGGGTCATAAAAGTTTTTTAGGGCTTCTACCAGCTATGAGCTAGATGTCTGCCATAGAACAGGTGTTACTGAACCCACCCCCAGCTAAGCTTTTCCCTCTGCTCTGTAAAAATTTCTCCTTCATGTTCTCATCACTTTTCTTTTGTTGTTTTTAGAGGATTGAAATGGCTCTTTAAGAAGAATAATGTTAAAATGTTAGAGGGCCTCACGTGGTGGTTCTGTGTAGCTGCTACTTACATAAAACCTCCTTTTCTTGGTCAGAGAAGTAGAAGCTAAGCTGTCACTTACAATTCTCATATCTGCAGTGTCGGACTCAAGACCCAGTGCACATCATTCAAGTCCCCAGGTTTTCAGTGGGAGTAGAAGGCCCTCAGCAATTTCAAGAGTGGACCTGATATTGCCTACTGTCTCACACAGTCTGTGCATATTGTCATTCACCCTTTTGGTCTGGGCTTCAGGAAGGGGCCTGGTAACTCTTAAAAGGCCCTCTCCGTGTTCTTGTGCTCCGTTTGCTCCTATCATGTTATAAAGTGCTGAAATGTAAAAGATACACCTGAAGACATAGCAAAGAAAGATGTAGTTTGCTCCCCTGTGAGAAGAATGCCACCCTGTTGTCCCCTCATTATTAGAGCGACAAAGCAGGGGCACAAAGGTGATTAGTTCAGCTGCTGAAGTTAGGGCCCGATTATCAAAGTGTACGAGTCCTTACTTTGAAGGGAGTCCAAGTGACGTTAGTGAGAATAATCATAAGATCAAGGCTCATGCATTAAGTACGTTGTATAACTAGGTACTTACTGAAAAGGTGTTATGGAAATGTATTTATAGAAATAAACATATAGATATTTCTCCCAATGAAGCATTCGCTCTTTAGCTCATTCCTGCTGTTCTCTTAGTACACACACTTTTCCAGGTACACAAAAAGAATTTCATGCTAAATATTTACTTGAAAACAAAGGCATTTCATTAACATTGGTCCTTTCTCCATATTATAGTAAAGAAATTTAGATATTAAATGTTACTGATCGATCATATATTGCTTAGGAAGCGTAAGCTGAAAATGACTGTACCACCCAGTGTTTTTTTCAAGTGAACACTAGCACAGTGTATTTGAACTGAGAAGCATAATTTGAGTGTCCTTCCTTGGCAGAAAGTCATTCCCTTCTCAACATGCCACCCTGGCCGCCTTTGCAGCAGTGTACATTTCGGTGAGTAACCAACTCTGTTCATTTTCATTTATACAAGACAAAAGTCAGAAAGTCATTTGCTGTATATTGTGAAGTGATGTGTTGCCTGGATGGACATACGTTTTTATCCTCCCAGTTAGAAAGCACAACGAACAGCTAAAATAAACCCAGCTCTATTAAGAGTACAGAAAAAATTCAACTGCTTCACATGTTTTGTGAAGAAGCAACAAGAAGTGTAATGTTAACGAATATCTGATGCCTCATATTATTCACATTAAAAAATGCAGTGCTTATTATCTGTCTTACAGGGTGATATTTTAACTTACCATTCAAATTAACCTTTATGCGTTCTGCCTTTTCTTTATGGCTGTCTTCACTAGACTCGCTGCTTTTAAACTTGAGGCATTAAGGAACAAACATTTATGTGATGTAGTTTCATTTGACCTCCATAGAATTGCAGCATGGATGAACTGGCACAATCACTCCCAGAGGCCTCCGAGGTGCTACTGCAAAGCAAGTGAATAAAAACCATCAGTAACTAGCAGGGAATTGTAGGACATGCTGCAGCAATCACAGCTGATTTTCCACATCTGAGCAGTGACATTTTCTTGAGTATGGGCTACAATTTTTGTATGAGTGACCACTTACTTCAAGTTGTTTTTTTGGTTTTGTTTTGTTTTTTTTAAAAAAAAAACCAAAAAACAAGTAATTCCATCACTCATGCTATAAAAATCAGAGAAAAAAGTAACAACCAGTTAATTAAATTTGATAATGGAATTGTGCATGTACTGGGAGCTTGCCAGTATTTATTCGGCCCAGGGAAAGGCCAAAATTTGGAATAATACCAACAAACCGCCTCCACTTAATTTCTGTGACCTCCCTGACATGATGGCCCCCAGTTGAGAAATGGCTCTCGAAAGCATCTGGAGGTAGCTTTTGTTAGAACAGGTTATTGCTTTCATCTGGCATGACATCTGGCTTCTGTATTTCAGAAGCGGTGGCTCCTTAGTCACATTTAGGCTCTGACTGTGAACAGTATTTAGGCATAAAATCCTTATCCTAATTGATGTCAATAAGCAACACTGCCTGTGTTTTTGGAAATCCATTCCTTGTGATTTCAGATCTTCCTACAGTAAGTGAGCAAATTTTAACAGGGCTGTCAAATTAAAATAAAGTGATTATTTGCAATAGTACTATGTGATCTATCTATCTATCTATCTAACAGTGATCTATGCGTGAAAGAAACATTGAATGCAAGAAATTAATATCCTTTTAGGTAAATATAAGTTTCTTCAACTGCTTCTTCATTTCTGTCTTTTTTCAAGATGTACTTCAATTCTACGTTAACAGACTCTTCAAAACTTCTGAAACCACTCTTGGTCTTTGCTTTTATCATCTGTGGAATTATATGTGGTCTGACTCGTATCACCCAGTATAAGAATCATCCGGTTGATGTTTACTGTGGCTTTCTCATAGGAGGAGGAATTGCTCTCTATTTGGTAAATACAATATTCATGTAGTTAAGTTTTAGCCAATAAAACTGATAAGGCTGTACCAAGACCACTGGTATTTTTCATGAAAACCTTTCATCCTGGTCACATGCCACAATTAAAAATATAGTCAAAACGTGTTGAAGATGATGATGTTGGGGTAATCGCTGTAAAAATAAACAGGAGAAAGCAAATATGTATTTCAGTTTAAAGTGCCATAACAGTGCACAAAGTGGTATATAATCATCTGGCATTGTATACAGAAACAGCTCTAACATTATGTGCTTCATTAAATACTTAAAGATACTCAGCTTTTCTCCTCCACACTTAAAAGCATACACAAGAAAAATGTTGGATTAATTGGTATTTGTTGCCAGCCTGAGTTTATATTGCCAATGTTAGCTTTATGATCTCAAAAAAAATGGTTGAATTAGTATGCAGCAACTCAGCTGAGTAAATTGCTGAACCTGCAAGAAATCAAAGGCAATATTAAACCCTTGCAAGTCTTCGGAGCTCTTGGGGAAATTATGCAGGGGAAATAGGATGCCAAGCCAGGATATTCCTATGCTTTTCCTCTGTACTGGGTTGAGACAGATGGAGCACCTTGGAAGGGGAGTGTGTAGGATAGACCTGTTTGTATCTCAGTAGGAAGCTCACCAAGCGTTTGCTTTTGCTTGCGGCTCTCCGTATGTGTCCGGCACGACTGTTGCTGCCCTGCTGTTCAGCACCGTGCTCACAGGCACCGGGGCTGACAATCAGGAACTTCTACTGACAGTGTGAACAGGAGTCTCAGCAGCTAGTGGGATGTTTTTGACCCCCAAGAAGTCAATGATGACTTGTGGTATAATACTAAAATAAGTTCATATCCCATCCTTATTTTTACTGTGATAAGATAATCTAAGGTACGTGCAGATGGTCTACAAAGGTGACTGGGAGAAAAATGGCTTTCACAGTGGGAGAAGAAACAGCAACCAGGGTGGATAATAGAAACCCCACGAGCTACTGAAGTCAGTTGCTATGATTGCACTGTGAGCAGAAAGGCACTCTATTGAGAATATTATTTCAAATGATTAAGCTGTTGTAGACTCTCATAAATGGAGCTGTTGTTCCCATGTTCCACAAACAAGCACGCTCTTTGTTAGGTCTTCTCGATACATACTGGTGCGCGACAACACTCATCAGAGGGTGCATTGTCCTGGATAGCCAGTAGTCGGTAAACCTGCCCTGAAAACAACACACCAGTAAGAGAAAGGGGAGGGGAAATAATGTGAAACTACAAATAACTCTGGAAGGGGTGCAAAGAACAAGTAACCTATAAGTGATTGAGTCGGGCATTTGACCCTTTCATGGAATATTCTCTCCCAGTGGAGTCCCTAAAATGACAGCATTTTACAGTGAGTCTGCTGAATAAGAAAATGTTCTGTAACTAAATCTTATTAGAGTTCTGCGCAGCTTGGAAAGCAATTGATTTAAAGTTGATAAATTGTTCTACCGTGTAGATATTGTATTACATGGTTATTACGCAGTAGAAAGGGCAGAATCACAGAGCAGAGAACAACTCAAGCTGTAACAAGATTCAGTAAATCAGAGCAGACAGTAGTGTAGCTGAAAAACAGCTTTGCCTAGAAGACTGCAAACATTTATTTTGTTATTTTTGGAACAAAACATTCTTTCTTCAGCTGTATCTGTTGCTTTATAAAATGAAGAGAACTGAAGGAGGCTAAATCTTTTCCTCAACTATTTATTGCCATGAACTATGTGCCCTAGTTATCCTGCTGAGGCTACTTCATACATACCTACATGTACCAGATTGAGGAGAGAATCTGGAATAAGGATATATTGGTGAGGAAAGGAAAGTGGGCATACCCTGTCAGTTAAGCTGGACTAATTCTATCACTCAATATTTATTTAAAGGCAGAAGAAAATAATTAAAATACCCTAAAATGTCTGTGTTTTCCATAACTGATTGTTGATGCTTCTGTTCGAATATCAGGGCCTGTATGCTGTGGGGAACTTCTTACCAAGTGACGAGAATGTGTTTCACCCGAATTTTCACAGAGAGCCTCTAAGGTCTTTGACAGACCTCAGTCAAGATGCCAACAGAATCCTGCCAGGTAAAAATGGTAGCAGCAGTGACGGCATTGTCTCTCACCGTACAGAAAGTATCCTGAATAGAAACCACAGAGATTCAGGGTCTCTGACGAATATCAAGAGAGCAAATGCTGATGTAGAAATTATAACACCACGAAGCCCAATGGGAAAGGAGAATATGGTTACTTTCAGCAACACTTTGCCAAGAGTCAACACACCGTCCTTGGAAGATCCAGCAAGACGAAATGCAACAATACACGCATCAATGGATTCTGCCCGTTCCAAACAGCTGCTTTCCCAGTGGAAGAACAAGAATGAAAGTCGAAAGTTGTCACTGCAAGTAATAGAGACTGAATCTGGCCAGTCACCACCAAGGGCTATCGAAATGAGGTCAAGCTCAGAACCCTCCAGAGTGGGTGTAAATGGTGATCATCACGGCCCAACTAGCCAATACCTGAAAATTCAACCTGGCGGTGTGCCAGTTTGTAACAACTCGGGTCTTTCTGGCGGGCCAAGGGTCTCTATTCAGTCGCGTCCTGGCTCATCCCAGCTAGTGCATATTCCTGAAGAGACTCAGGAGAACGTGAACACATCACCCAAAAGTAGTTCAGCTAGAGCTAAATGGCTGAAAGCTGCCGAGAAGAGTGTTGCATGTAGAAGCAACAGCCAGCCAAGAATCATGCAAGTAATAGCCATGTCTAAGCAGCAAGGAGTGCTTCAGGGCAGTCCAAAGAGTTCAGAGGGAAGCACAGTCACCTGTACGGGAGCCATCAGATACAAAACCTTGACAGACCACGAGCCAAGCAGCATTGTCAGAGTTGAGGCCCATCCAGAGAATAACAGACCTGTAATTCAGATGCCATCAGAAGGTGAAGGAAGCGGGTCATGGAAATGGAAAGGTCCTGAGAAAGTCACCCTTCGTCAGACATACGAGCTAAATGATCTTAACAGAGACTCCGAGAGCTGTGACTCCTTAAAAGACAGTTATGGGTCAGGTGACAGGAAAAGGAGCAACATAGATAACAGTGAGCATCACCATCATGGAATCACTACGATAAGAGTCACGCCAGTGGAGGGAAGCGAGATTGGCTCAGAGACTCTGTCCATTTCTTCTAGCCGGGACTCAACACTTCGAAGAAAAGGTAACATCATTTTAATCCCCGAGAGAGGGAGCAGCCCAGAGAACACCAGAAACATCTTCTATAAAGGCACATCCCCCACACGAGCGTACAAGGAATGAGAGGAGACATATCAGCTGGTCCGTACCACCACAGAGTAAACGCATCTTGACGCAGGTTCTGCTCTCTTTGTTTTGAGCTGATATTTACCTTTGATGTGCCAAATTATTGACCAGCAGCCCAACTGTTGTTGAACACTGCTGATGTGCAATGTGCATGAGCCTGTGGAAAGCATGTGGTGGGGGGGGAAAAGCACAATGCCAGAACCTAACTAATGTGAAACATTTTCATGCAACTTGTTTCTTCAGACTGAAAACGTTTATCTGAGGGTGGTGATGTCAATCAAAACAATGGTCTTGAACACAGACACTTTATTTCCTGAATGTGCCAACTTTTTATTTTATTTATATTTGTGTCCAAAATCGACTGATTTTTTTCACAGCAAAGGCTGTATCCGTGGTATATATTCACCTTTGCAGAATTTGCACCAAATCTTTAATACGGGATGGTGCTGATGATAACTTTACATGTTTTGAAAAATCGCATACTTACTAGACTCTACAAACACATGACATATTGATGTGCAGTTACTTTAAAAGTAATAGTGCTAATAATACTATGATGATGCTGGCTGCATTCATTTAGCGTAGGAAATATTTACAGCTTTGTTATAGTGGATCTGTCACATTCAAAGATTGCAAAGGTTTTGTGTAGTTCTTTAAGATGTCTACTGCAACAAAAAATGTGTGGGTGACATTCCATTAGAATGGAATAACTATATTTTGAATAGTTTTGCTGCTGCTGCTCAACTTTTGTTTAAGAACAGGTGCTACTAATGAAGAGGCTGCTTCTTAGTGGGCTAACTTGTAGAATTGTTTTAAATTATGTTTTTTAAGGGGTCTTTTAAAGTACTACAAGTAATTCAGATTTTACATTTTTAAACCTCTTACTCTGTCCTTCAGCAACCCTTCCATTTTTCTATTAGTTGTTAACCATATAACGCAGGACGCCAGTAACTGTAAGATGTGCAAATGTGAAAGGTGAGCCATGAGTAAATAAAAATAAACAACCACTTTCCAGCTTTCAAGGAGACAGCAATTAATGTCATAGCTCACTCTCAGAAGCAGTCATTCACCTCACTTGTTTAGTACGCCACAAGAACAGTCACATGTTTCACCCCAGTCACCGTCATTTAGGGGATTTATGCTTCGCTTTAAAAATGGAATGCCTTGGTATTGCAGAATCACTGAATGAGTGTGCCACTACTACTGTTCACCTCCCTTGAGACACCCTCCAGAGCCTTCTTAAGCATTATATTTTTTCCCACCACTGCCACTTAAGAATATGGAGGGTCTCTGCACCTGAGAGAACACAGATTTTTTTAGTAAACTGAGCTTCGAATATAGCAAAAGAACTTACCTGCTAAAAATCTCCATTGCCAAAAATTGTTGAAAGGATAAGCTCTGAAAGGAATAGGCATAGCATGCTAGAAGAAATGCCTCATTACATTTGGCTCTGACGTAGAGAACTTAAACCATGAAGGAAGTCGGGGGCAGTGCTCGCCCAGTGCAGCTCCTCATTCTCTCCTAGATTATTTCCACCTGAAAGAGAACTACTAGCAGACATCTCCCAGTTCCTCTGCTCGGAGGGGGAGGGAATGGCCTAGCAGTGCCCTCGCTGAATTAGCAGCAGCAGATCAGGTCTGTTCTCTGGCTCCTTGAGAGGAGTGTCTTGCTCCAGGTCCTCTTCTGATTTAGGGTGTCAGAGAACCAGGTACATACTACAGAGTCGGAACCTGTCCACAGACCCTACCCCACAGAATGCTGAGGAAAAATCCACCCCACCCCAGCCAAGTAGGAGGTAGAAGGAAAAATCATCCCATCCCAAGAAGATAAATAGCACAACGCACACACAGACCAAAAAAAAACCAAACAAAAAACCCTCAAAACCAAAACAAAATCCCAACCCCAACCCTAATCCTAAATAATTTCAGAAGCATGAGGATGGTGTTTGCTAATCTGTATAGAAGAAGGGATTCGGAGTCAATGGAAAGCTTTATATACCTTCCCAGTTACACAGGGGCTCCAGGCTTAGCTGAGTGCTGTCGGCCAACCCTGGCAAGCAATGCTTCCCTCACCTGCCCGTCACCCAGTGCTGCGGAAGAGTGTTGGTCCTTAAGGAAATGACCACGCTTCTCCTGCTGGTAATGGAAGACAACGCCATCGTACATTTGATGATTGGGAGGAAGTATTCTGCAGGTTACGTGTAAGAAGCTAACCAGTAGGGTTGCAGCATATTGTGTACGTTAAAGGCACAGTATGTTGAAGACACACTTTAAGGCACATTAGCTGGGAAAAATAATCATAGATGCCAGGGGGGGAAAAAAAAAAAAAAAGGTAATTTTTTAGAAATACGTTCTCAGACTCTCATATTTACAAGTCAGGATTTGTTTTTTTCTTTTTAAAAGGATAAATCTTTAGTCCTTGGTATTGAATATCAAATTTTGTACAAGGTTCCTAGGAACTACAAACACTTGGATTGTTACGAACAAAAACCCTTTGGATTTAGTTTAGTCTAGGTACATGATAAAGCAGGTAGGATTAGCTTTAAAGAAATGGGTAAGACACAATCACTGTTGGCCTATCAATGCAGGGAAATAAGATGCAATCATTTGTTAGTTTGTAAGTGCAGGGGAAAAGAACATAAGTAGATGAACCTGGAAATAATGGAAAATTGGAATGGAGAATAATGGCAATAAAGCAAAGATTAGAAAATGTTCCCTCTGGCAATTTAGCTGTTTTGGAAACAGCAGGATTCCTGGTGGGAGTGTTTGTTCTTTATTCCTTGGTTTTAGTCAGATATATATTGGCATATGTGTTGCTTTTATTACTCTAAAACTTGCTGCACTATTTCAAGTGCAGTGTGATATTTTTCCTAAGGTTTCCTATTTCTTAACAAAAGATTTTAAAGCTCTTGTGTAGTCATTGAAATTGTGTTCTTTACATAAATATTGATATATTCTTTTTTACTCAAAGTGCCAAAGGCTACTGTTTTTAATAATGGCTTATCAAATTATATTACATTAGAGAGCAGAAATGTAATAATATATACATTGGAACTCAGACCTCTGCATGTATATTTGATAAGGAGCCTTTTTGTAAAATTACTCTTTGTTTACATTCCACTGATACCTTAATTTAAAATTAATCAAATAAATTGACAGGTGACATCTTCTTAGTGTTCTGATTTTCTTACTTGCTAACAGGCACGAATTTCTTTGTTAGGCTGTGCTTTACTGAGAAAAGAAAATACTCTAAAGTATGTTTTTAAATGAGAATTCTCTATATAAAGTATTGTGTTTAATAAAATGTTATGCAATGTTTTCAAATGGAAAAGAATTTGTAAATTGCTATAAATGTATTTTGTTAAATAAGTACAGATCAATGCTACTGTGTGAGTTTATTGTGCTAACATCATGAAAATAAAGATAAAAATCCTCATTGATGTTCAGTCATCTCTGTGGTGAAGCAAAGTCTCAATCCCCCCAAACTGTTTTCCAATATTAGGTGCCTCATGACGTGTAAAAGTGGTCATCAGTGGGAAACCTCAAAACCTGGTGTAGTTGTGAGAAGCTGTGAGGAACAGTGCCCAAATGAACTTGTCTCTATCTAAAACATATTTTATAAAAAAAGAAAGCAAGTGGATTGGGAACTTTCTGCCACGTGAAGAGGCGTCCGCTAGATCATTCTGCAGGACCAGCTGCATTGCTAAGGCCCTAATGCCTCCAGACCACCTTGCTAGCGTTGGGTCGAGCTGCCGGACACAGGGAGGCCCACTGTGGATTTGTGAAAGAGAACAAGGCAGATGTCAGGAGCAAACCTGAGAGGAAGGGCTCTCCCCAGGGGAAGAAGGTAGGATGCAGGAGTCATCAGGTGATGTACACCCTTTGCTGGCAACAATGGAAACTGTTACGCTGTCAAAAACACTGTCTCCAAGCCTGTCTTGGAACACACAGGGCAACAGCAGGGCCCTAAGTGCCTGGGATGGAAGACACTGCTGTAGCTGAGGCATGCACGGATATTGCCAGTGGCATAATAAGGACCCCAGGGACTAGCGCCGCCCTGCGATACACGGCAGCAAAGCAAACTGACTCCAAGAAGCTTTCCCACATGTGCCCGGGCCTTTGTGCAGGCTGCCACTCGGTAGTTGCATGTCCTTCTAGCGCGTGACCGGCCTCCGCCGGGGTGGTGGAGGGACGGGGCAGCCGACGGCGCTGCACTGCTGAGCGATGCAACAGCGTCACACGCGTGCCGTGCTCCCAGCGAAGGCGTGCTGGGGTTGACTGGTGTCACCTGTGGTGCAGATCTGGGTCACTTGGCGATCCCTGTCCCGGGACTTGATCACAATTTGAGATGGGGGCCCTTGGGCAAAGGAGAAATCGGAAAACAGTATGCTGTCTCTCAGAGAAAGGGAAGCGTGTGTACAGCTGTGTGTGTACACCTCTGTGGTGACTGAAGGAGCTCTCTGCTTGTGGCTGGGCCTGGAGATGTCCTGACCCCACCGCATGAGTAGCCAGTTTCAGGAGAGGCCTCTCCTTTGGCCAGCAGCAGGTGCTGGTGCGGCAGGAGGTTATCTGCCACGGCAGACGACTGCCTTGAGCGAGGCTGTGTGAAGCATGAGGGCTGGGGATGGAGGTTTTGGTGTCCCACCCTCTAGGACACGTATCGGTAGCCTGGGAAAGCTACAGGCAGCGATGGCCCAAGTGTGGCTCAGAGACACCCTGGGAAGGCGCGCAAGAGAGTAAAACAGATCCTGCTAGGGCATGACTCTGCTGAAAGCTGACGTCTAATACAAATCCGATGAGTTCTCCTCTGGGAGTGGCCCCTTCCATGGACTACAAAGGGGCCTAGACAATTGGTTCAAATATTTTGAAAGGCATATTATAAACATCTAAAGTTAGGCTAAAAATGAAGTCCCCCCCTAAAGGGTACCTTTGATGCAGAGGTTGTATTATAAAACTTGATCTAAGATGAGAAATTAACCTCTACTGACTAACCTCGTCTTACTCTCTTGGACCATTCTGGCTACAGCAAGTCTGTCAAAAAATTAAGAGCTCACTGTGATCCAGATTGATGACTGTATCTAACCATGCAAAGGAGTTTTCAAAAGTGTGAGTGATTAAACTGAAGCTTAAATCTATTTTGTGCTGGATTTTAAAAGAGCTTCAGAGGCCTCGATACAAGAAGCCATGTAAGACAAGGCTGTACCGCAACCAGTTTGGTATAGATTTATGAAAACCTTTTATATGACAGATCCGTGCACAGCTGATTTGGCAGCAGTATTTTAAAGGCATTAAAACCCCGGTTCATAAAATTGTGAATAAAATCTCCTCACAAAACTTATAGCACAGAATGTATCAAGCATTGGACAAGACTAACAAATGTCTCCATGCTGCACATTCACAGTGAAAGTAAGGGAACTCCAGCTGCATACATGTTCATACACATGCACACATAACACAAAGTTAAAGCGTTCAAGCCAAGCTTTAGAAGGAGAAAGTTAAACAGATAATTTACATCGAGGAACACATTATGGCAAGGCTGCAAATACTCTCTCTAAGATTTTTCTGCTTTGCCTGCAGTAATCTCTTCAGGCATTCCAAATATGCATAAAGACATCAACTGCTTATACCTCCCATAGAAGAAATCTGTTCCTCCAGTGGCCTGCCATAAAGGATAAGAGGAAACTTGCACATCCCATGGCTTTACCAGCATAGCCCCTGCTAAAAAAAACAGCTAAGATCAGAAGTCATCCAGAACTCAAGCAAGTCTGCTCAGACATAGAAAGCACCTCTTATGTGTGAGGAAAAAAAGAAAAATAAAAAACAACTTTTTTTTTCTTTATTCCTTTTTTTTTTCCCCCACAGAAAAATCTCCCTACCTTCAAAGACCAACAGTCATTCAGGTTTTTCCAACTGTATGACTTTGCCAGTGACGCTCAGAGACAAATGAAAGTCATGGGGATTTGTGGATCTGTCAAGTCCCTGCAGATAGTAAATGATGCATAAGGGAAAGCTCTGCTCTCGTTCAGAGGAGACTGGAGCATATCTGGGTGCGATGTGATCAATGAATTTGATTCTTTTCCTATTTCTGTTCCTGCTTCAAACTGAGCTTGTTGATTACAATGGCTGTTCCTACACTGCACTGGGGCCAGGAAACCAGCTGTGCTAGGAGAATAACATCACGCATTTGGGAGCAACAGCTTTGCTCGTTTTTACCTGTAAAGTACATGACGATACAATGCTTTGCAAACAATAGCTGTATTTGCATTTTCCCTAAAACTGTTATAATGTTGTTTCAATTAGTACAGCCTATGCTTATCAAAGTCTTCAGCATGCATTCTTTTGGTGTTCTTTCATATAGATATTCATGTGATGTTCATTGCCTGATCTACATAATTTGCCCTCGGGGCCAGTCACCCTGGAACTTGTTTGCTTTAGACCAGAAGAGGTGTGGATACTTAGCAGAGTGCCAGGTGTACACTTTTTTTTAGCAGAGCATCACTGGGGGCTGAAAATCTGTTCCCAGGCCCAAAAGAAATATTAGCTAAAACCTCTGCACGGTATCAGTTGCAGTCTTCTCTGGTACTTCTTATCTTTCGGTACAGCCTGAGACAATTACCTTCACTCTTACCAGAGGAGAGTTTTCACAGAGGTGGTTCCAGCAACCTATCTCTCCCAACACTGAGTGCACCAGCCTGGCAGCGGGATAGTTGTAGGCTTTGGCCACGTCTAGGTTTTAGTTTCCTGAGATCTGCCATGGGTCTGATGCCAAATGAATGCCTCGGTTTACTACCAGAGACAATGAGGTTTCCACCTTTTAACAGTGAGCAGAAAACTGGGAGAGAAGCACGTGCTTTAAATGATCAGGACAGCTAAGACTTAATATATCACATTCTGCTTGGTAATACAAAATAAAAGTGCTGTGATCTCTGTATGCTAACAGATGGCAGACTTGTCTAAACTGCTAAATGAAGGCAGATCATTGGAAGAGGTTTCTTAAAATGCTTTCATTTTTAATGAGATTTAGGAAATAGTCCACCTTTCACTAGCCTTTCTTTATGATGCAAGTAGAAGAATTCAGACACAAGTTAGCCAGAAAAAAAAAAAAAAAATTCTTAGAACTTACCCAAGAAAATGAGTCAGGAGAAAGTTCTAACAATTTGTCAGGAGAAAGTTTAAGGTGCTTTCCAAAATGGAAGATTAAGCAGCACTTAACAAAGCACAAAATCATCATTTGTAAATTTGTACATGATGTTTATCAAGCAGAGTAGGCAGATAATTAGTACAATCAGTGCTTTCTTAATCCCTCTTCAATTATTCATCAAATAATTGAAGATTGGGTCACTGTAAAACAATTAATTTCCTCCATAGTTAAGATACAAAATGTGCCTAGTTTAGAAAGCCCCCCGAGCTCTTGTCTTTGGTAGGGGGCAGGGGAGGAACCAAAAGAACTGCTGAGAGCGTATTTTAATATGTGAAGTGATAGAAAAGCTACATGAATACTTTATGAGATTCAAAATTAAAAATTTGGAAAATTACAAGGAAGAAGAGTAGCTAAAATTGAACACTGGACATGGAACACAATTGAAATACTTCAGAACTCGTGAGAGGAGCATATTGCCAGGTGAAGCTCACAGAGTGGATTTTTAGCAAGGATGGCGAGTTGGGCAGTAGCAGTTGTGTGTCACTAAGCAGTGCTAGACGGTATAAATGGTCTGTTGTTAAAAGAAAAACCTGTAGAGAGACATGGCAAGAGATCTGCTGCCATAGAAACAAATGTAGCTGCTAGATATGCTGCATCATTACTACACTAAGAACAAACCGTGGATCAGCACTAGACCACCAACTGCATCTAACTTGCTTTGTTCAATAAGCATTTACAATCTGAAACAGAGTCACGATGATCAATTATTATACATAATACAACACAGCCGCGCAGACTTGGCATACTTTCTAGCAGGACTTAATAACTAGTTGAAAACTGGAGACAAAAAACTCTAAAAAATTAGGGATTAAATATCACTCAGAAGCTTTAATCTGATGTCCAGAGTGCTATGCATCCTCAGAAAAACGAAAAAAGCTATAGTGCCTGATCCTCCGTTTCTTATCTAGGCAATACCCCCATAGCAGTTACAGGGTGCTTTACTTGTAGTTTTTGTACCTATTTCCCATGGAATGAACTTCAAATTCCATATTTCTAATGCAAGACCACCTCTCCTATTCAAACCAGTGGTGCTTTCTTGTACATTAGGAACCCAACTGCCAGAACTACACATGACAACACTGCACAGCTCCTCTTCTATTAAAGCCAGTCTTGTACCAGTCTTGTAAAGACTTACCAGCCTGTTTCACCTAAAATGCAACTGCTTTGTGTGGAATCAATGAACCCTTTTAACAAACAAAAATAAGCCACTGACCAAATCACTGTAGAAACTGAACTATAAAGTTTACTTTTAGAAAAAATGATAATGACAACAGTTCAAGGCTGAAATGTTATTTCTGTGTAGTCAGCATCATTATTCATAATTCCATAGTGAAGTGCAAATGTATTTCTGCTTTAAACTTATGACACCACACAGCATTAGATTATCCAGAGAGAATTTAGCATTGATATATAGCTGATACATTGAATTCTGAGCCCACCTGATTTTTACCTCCTTAAAAGGATTTGACTACATGAAACAAATTAGTCGTATAGTAACTTAAAGGGAGAGATGTAATATCTGTTCTGTGTGTTATATTTAGGGCACAAAGATGACATTTGGTAGATGTTATAATCTCCTTTGCTGAGTGCTGCCAGTTCCTGGTAGAACTCTGATGATATCACTTAAATGGGAAAAAAATGATATGTTTGAAAATTATTCAGTTTTGCTCTCTTCTGTGAGACCAAAATAAGGTGTTCCATTTAAATGCAGCCCTACACGGATTTCACTGCATAATGGTACTCAGTGGCAGCAGCTTATGCAGTAATGCTGCTTTGTATTAAAAAGCATGAATTGACCTTATGTAAACTGCAGTAATTGCTCCCTGCATTGATGAAAAGATCCTGCATCTTTCCAGAACAGGAAATTCAACTGAATTAAGAAGCTATTAATCCAGAAGTTCAGATATTTGCAATGTTTGCACATCTCTGGTACCAATACCATAGAACAACCTGTGCAAGCAGAAGCCTCTGGATATGAATATCACAGATCGATCATGTTAAGCATAACAGCGTTGAAAGTACGTTCAATCTATGTCTACTTAAGAAGACATACACTCTCCAAATATGGAAGCAATATACATTTTCAGTCGTTGTGTGGAGCGTCCAGTTGATTCTGGCGATTCTTCACCTTGCTGAGGAAAGGACTGCCTTTTGGCTCAGCAGTGTTGGTCTCCGGGCACATATTATGCCACATCTCTGTTGACTATATTGTTTCTCCACTGAACACAAAGTTCAAATCTATGAGTCTTCTGCTCCTAACTGCCTGAAAGGAGTCTTAAGAAAGAAATCTATTCCATTTGTGTTGGCCTTGTTTTCACCCCTTGAGCATGCTTGGCATATACCAGAGTGATGAGCGCTCATTAAGAAGGTGAGGCAAATGGACAGAAGGTTTGCATATTGTGTGCTGTTTCTTTTCCAACTCTCATCTACATCACCTTAAAAAAAAAAAAAAAAAAGGATGTAGTGGCTCTTGGGACGGTGAAGACCCAGTTATAATGAACAAGATCCTTTAACTATCCTAGTGGATGTTAAAAACTTCTGCAACTCCGTATGTTAGTTGACATAACCACTCAGAGTTTTCAGGATCTGAATTCCACTGAATTGACTGGAACCAGATAAATCTGGGGGAAATGTATACTGCCAGTTCAACCCAAGATTAAATAACCTCATTTGTTGAAATCTAACAGGGAATCTAACAGGTAGCTGTTACTACCACTCACAGCTCTGCCCAGGTAAGCCATCCTGACATGACACAGTGTCAAAATATGGCACACACGTGGACACATATATGATTGATGGGTGGGTAAATTAATTTCTAAAAGATTAAAAAATAAAAAGAAACATTCCCTTGAAATGACCATATTATTTGATAACTGCCAGTAAGAAACCAGATGCGCTATCCTGAGCATGAGTATGTAGAACACGTGGACTCACAGAAGCTCCGTGCAGCCCTGGCTCTCCTTGTTCCAGCGTAAGTAGTCTGTGTGAGGCTCTGGGCTTTGAAAATCGTTAGCAATAAGAGCCTGGGAAATGACAAACCTGGAGGAGGAGTAGCAGGGATCAGTGATTAACCAGCACGGAAACTGCTGACAAGCAACAGAACAAGGACAAGAGGGGAAGGCAACGAGATCTGGAAACCTTTGCTGTCTCCAGTTTCTTCCATTCTCCTTTAATGCTCTCAGGAAAGTGAAAATGCAGGTATTTTTTAAATTTTATACTATCTAGCACTCCGCACCATAGCACTGATGCCATGTCCTAATGCCCTCCTCCTTTTCTCACAAAAAATACAACTCCATACAATAGGTTGCATTCACCCATTTCTTTCTTTTACCGTATCATTACTTTTCTTTTTCCTCAGATTGCACGTGTTCTGGGAAGCACAATCTCTCCCTGTGTTTGCCATTACACAGTGAGAAAGATAGTGATTGTAACCTATAGAGATGGCCATAATATATATGTCAGAAAGTGACCCTAGAGGCTAATCTCTGCCAAGCATTTATGTGCTAGCAGTCAGGACACCAGGGAAGGTACTGCGTAACCCAACATAAATTGCTATACCACCGAGACAGTATTAGGCCCTACTGTCTTGGCAGTATGAACCGCTGGCAGCCTTATGCCCCTTTGTCTACAGAAACAAAAGCTGTAGACAAACTGTCAGTCAACAAACACTCCTGGCAGGCTGATGCTGCTTCAAGGTATCTATTTTTAAGGCTCTCCATTCCTTCTCTCCCTACTAAGAAAGGACAAAAAGATTCTACAGAAGTGAAGTGCAAATAACGTGCCACACCATCACATGTAGCTTTCAAACCAGGAGACTGTCTTCCAAAGCAGATCAACTAATCAGCACTAACAAAACCTTCAATGCAAGCAGAGGCTAATTATTAGCCCACACTAACAAATGAAAGCAGCAGCATTTCAGCTCTTCCCTTAGTGTTGGAATTCAGAACCTCAAAATGAGAAGTGTTCTAGCTGGAACCCGGCAAATGTCCTAACCTTCTCCCTCACCAATCTGTCTTTCCTGCCCGTCAAATCCAGTTGACTGACAGGCAATTTGTATGAGTCTTTGTGCTATGTAAGCTCCAGTCATTCCTTCTTTTAGAAAGCCTTTCATTCCTGCTCACTGTAAGAGGTGAAAAAATGTGTCTGTGTGAAGAGAACAAGCAGATTTGGCAGAAAGCAACCCATCAACTCCCATTAGCACTGCTCTTGGGTATGGCAGCTGGGTTGGGCCAATGGCCATCACTAGCCACTTTCTCATCATTTTACTTAACCTCTCAAGAGATAGTGATGAGATCTTACTGGCCCAATTAGCATCGAAGTCTTGCCAGATTATCTTATCTCAGAATTTGTCGAGATCATTTGGACAGATGAAGATACGGAGCTAAAAAATACTGAGAATGACACATTTTATGACATGAATTGGTCATTTCTTCAAGGAAGAGGAAGGATTATTTCTCTTTTACCATTTCCCTAGCAACAGAGAAAATGAGGGGTTCTTTTTCATTTATAGAAGAGCCTTGATTTCAGGATTGCCGGAAAATAGAAGCATCTGCTTGTAACCAAGGCATCTTCTGAATAGCACAGGACTTTCAGTTAAAACCCTAAGAGCTTTTTAGACCTTATGTCTTATTATGGCAATTATTTCAGATAAAAGGAAATTACAAAGCCTGAGGTATGGGAAGGCTTTCATCACACCATGCAGTGCTCATATTATAATGCCTCTCTAGGAGAGAACTTGCTTGACAAATACTATAAATAGGAGCCTACATAAGACGATAAATAATTATTCATCTGCTGATAAATTCTGACAGATCATCTTTCCTATGCAACTTGAGTGAAAGACATAATCAGAAAGTCCTTGATCTGTTAATGAGCAAATAGCACTCTAAATCCAACTATCTTGAAAAAATACTGAAAGCTTTAAAATGTTAATTTACATTTTTCTCTTTGTCAGGGAGGTAGTATCACTGAAATCTAAGCATCATATTGACAGAGGACTGTGGGGTTTGGGGGTTTTTTGTATGGTTTTTTTTTACTTTTTCACCCTACTAAAATTTAGTAGAGTTATTTTCATTTCCACTAAATTCAGCCTAAGTTCTCAAGCATTGCTTTTTGCCAGGGAGCCTGGCCTCTCTCTCAGTTGAGAGAAAGGGTTAAAATGCATCATAATTAGTTCATTAAATCAATATAGGAAAACCAAAATTTCTTACCAACTGCTACACTTGTTCTTTAGTCAGAGTCATTGTGTTGATTTCAAATGAACAAGCAGGTAATATTGGAGAAAAACGCAAAAAAAATCTGCAACCTCCAACTATAATCCCATTATGTAATGTTTGCTGGAGTCTCCAAATCAAGAATTGCAGCTAGTCTCATTCCTTATAGACACTGCAGAAATTTTTAGACAAGGCACTCGGATGACTATACGAGTGTATGTCATTGCATAGAACCTAGAAATGGAAACAGGTACAATCTCCACGGCTTCTTCACTTCTATCCTGCCAGTTTGCAGGGAGAGAAGGTGACTAGTGCTGAAGATGAATGAGAGAAGTATTTCTCCTTTTCCTCCAGACCAATTATTTTTAGAATCACTGTGCTGCTGACAGTTTGGGGCCTGCTATGATAGCAGATCTGAAAAATCAGAATAACGTACCTCTAGTGTACAAAAGGATAATGATTTTTAAGAGATTTGAAAATACACAAATGCATAACAACCTGTCTTCCAAAAATCTTCCACTGAAGACATGGGGGGGTGTGTGTGGAATGTAATAAAGGTTTTAACCATGTGATATGGCCACATTTTTCAGATATTTATAGATATTTTGT
>VZTL01025510.1:2657-21502 GCA_013400535.1 Scopus umbretta | reverse complement strand
TCCTCCTCCTCGGCCCCTGGGGTTCACACTGCTCTCTCGTGCTTTTTCCCCTCACTCCCAGGCAGTGTTTTGCTCCTTTGTTATAGGCGCCTGCCCAGAGGCGTCGCCATTGCTGATGGGCTCGGCTGTGCCCTGCAGCGGGGCAGCTGTGGAACTGGCTGGAAACACCTCAAACCAGCTGGAACCAGCTAGAACCACCTCAGACCAGCTGGAACCACCTCAAACCAGCTGGAACCAGCTAGAACCACCTCAGACCAGCTGGAACCACCTCAAACCAGCTGGAACCACCTCAAACCAGCTGGAACCAGCTGGAACCACCTCAAACCAGCTGGAACCGGCTAGAACAACCTCAAACCAGCTGGAACCACCTCAAACCAGCTGGAAAAAGCTGGAACCAGGTACATCCAGCACGGGGCAGCCCAGCCTTGCCTCACACAGGCCCTGCAGCCCCCCGCTGCCGGCACCCGCACACCGACAGCCTGTACGGAAGCTTTAAAAAAAGAAGCAGCGCAGCTTCCAAAAGCCGACATGTTTGTGTTCCTCTGCCAGCAGATCAGTTCTGCCATTAGTAAAGCAGTACAACCTGCCTCATCATACTTGTCTATATAGCCAGCCATCAGCCTCCTCAGTTACCACGTTACTCTGAGCAGTCGCAAGCAGTTGGGTACGCACGATGTCCTCCACACCTTCACAGGTTAATTCACTTCTCTTAACGCAGCGCTTGCTGGAGAAGCGTAGCCTAAATTATGAGACTGGTTCTTGTTACATTGAAAGCAGATGTTGGACGACTTCCATCCACCACACCACCCGGACTTCCTACTGAAGTCAGCCCTTTGCCTCATTTACACCAGCAGACCTTTGTCGGAATTTCTGTGCTGAACCTGCGGCGAGACCCCAGAGGCACTGGAACCTTCCCCCGAGTGCCAAATCCTGATTTAGAGCTCCCTTCCACAAGCTATCGTCAAGACAGTTTGGGAGCCGTTTAATATGTACAACACCGATTTTGTATAGCGATAATTGTTTTTAATCAGAATGTTGTGCAGTACTAAGTCAAACACATTACAGAAGTCTAAATATATTATGTCAACACAGCTACTTTAAATTAAGCAGAGCTAGGCCCAGCTCAAGAGCTCCACGGAAAACCACGATTCATTAGGAAGTAATGTTGATTTAGTAGTAACCGTCTTGCCCCAGAAGGACCATTATCCTCATAATGTTTCTTGGGATGGCTCTATTGGGAGGGAAAGAGAACAGGTTAAGGGACTGTGGCCCCTCTATTCACTATGTGATGTGGGGTACAGTCTTTCTGATACCGTAGAGGTGTAGCAGCATTTTACGTGCATCATAGCTACACTCTGTTCTGACGATGCTATCACTGTTATCTTTTCAATAGCACAGATAACAGACATCATCCCAGTTGTATGCAGTGATTAAACATCAAGGCATCTTTTCTAAGTGTAACTGTGGTTTGGGGGGAGAGGGACAGTCTTAAAAGCTGTCCAGGGCTTAATTTTGTAGATATATTGCTTTTTTAAAAGTGCTTCATATAAACATTTCATACAGACAATAATGGACTCATTTATCAAAGGTGCTGATCAATGGAGGTAGCGTCAGAGCAGCAGAGACTATACAAGCTTAAAAGAAAGGGTGACCAAGCTACCGTCTCTGCTGCTCCCCACCATGAAACCGGGTTCACTGCTCATGCATTCTTGTGCCACTTATTTGAGATCAATTTAAATGGGTATTAAAAGCTGTAGATGCTGTTCAGCATGCAGAAAACACACACGGGATAAGGAAAAGGGGACATGGCATGAGTAAACAGGCTCCTGTCTCTGGCCATTCCCCTCTTCGCAATGCCTTTTGTGGTCTCATCAGGTAGAAAGGTAGGAAAAGAAAAGAAAACCATTTGCTTCAGCTGGCAGGGGGGAATCAGGAACAAATTGTCCTTAAGCACCACTCTAAGTGAATTAAAGTCACTAACTGAACTTAATGATCACTTTGGCAGAGACAGAATCCTTCAGTATTTTACTGCTCCTTTAATTCTAAATGAAGGAACAAGCAACACCTGCTTTTCCTCAGTTTCATCCTGTTCACTCTTTAGACCACAACTCTAACAACGCTGTATTTCAGCTCCCACCGCCATGCCTGCATGAGTCTGAAGCACGCATAGTCCATCACAGTCTGTTTATATTAAAGATACCGCTTTGATTCCTAAGCATTTTAAGAGCTTTATATTTTCCCATTTACGAAACCAATCCAAACCCTCCCCCAGCAAAATATATAGCGTCTTTTTCGACACAATAGAGCAAATATGGAAATTTTCAGACCATATAAGTAATGGAAATGAACAAACAAAGGAAAGATGGAAAAATGGCAGTTTAAAAGCAATTTCCAGATATTATTATGTTATGCACTCATAAAATAAAACTTCTCTTAGGTTGTGAAGCCTGAGCCCAATGATATAGATGTCTGAAAGAAACAGAGCTACTAGAATGGGGAATTGTGTAGCTTGGCTCTAGAACAGCATTTTCACCTGTCATTATCACTGATCTAGCAGAGCCAGCATCTCAAGGGGCAAGAACTCTCCCCAGCCTTCCCTATCCTTCCTACAGAGAACCTGATGATCCAAAAAGCCTAATGCAGCAATAAATTCCATGGCATCCTTCACATAATTCTCTCTTTCCCATGCCACATGCCCACGTTGTCATTGCCCCTAGCATGGCAGCACTGGGCAGCGAGGGACAAGCGTATACGTTAGCAAAACTTGCACGCACTGAGAAACAATCAGTGACTGCTACATAAAGCTAACCACGTTACAGAAATGAACTTCCTTTAAGTCCAAGAGCATGTCTCCTTGCATAGTAATTTGCAACAAAACCATTCCACAGCATTATGGTTACGGTACATTTTCATTGAACTAACGGTATGTTTTCAGGATGAAAACAGACTTTGAACAGTATGGAAGGAGCTGACTCTCGGTCACCTTTACTGCGTGCAGACAATCTGCAGGAGTGGGAGACGAGAGAGAGTGCGTATCCAGCAGAATTCTTCTCCCAGACCACTCCTGGGTAGCGAGAGGTTCAGCTGTAGCAAGCCAGCGGGCCCCTGCCTGTTGTAGCACGGTTAACCTTTCACGGAGAGGATGGCGGCTCCATCGGGCTGGGAATGCCGTGAGCCCAGCATCCTTCGGTGGTCTCCTGCACAGAGCTGTGAAATCCTGCACATGAACCATGTTTTTCTCTGCGTCAGGCCTTCCGGATCAGTAAGCAAAAGAGGAGAGTAGATTTGCCTGTTGTGTGACAACTGTTCAACATGCAAAGCGCAGGCTTTAGCTGGAACTGTTAAAGGCAACTCACCATCGCAGCCTCCCCATCCTCTGTGATCTTTTACAGCCTCTTTCTCTCACAGGCTCATGTTTTTGGACACAACCCAAGGTGCACCATGTGTGTTGAGGCTTGTGCTATTTTGAAGAGTGAAGTAGAACCACCCACCACCCTGGCTAAAAATTCAGATTAATTAGGACCCCTCCAGTCTCTGCTTTCTGATGATTAAAGGCTAGAGATAGCCTGTAGAGATGACACCTGTCAGCATGAGTTATCGAAATACATTAGCCACACATTTAGTGGGGATCGGTTTGTTTTTTTAACTAAAGGAACTATTCCATTTAAACCAAGCAGTTTTAAGTACCATCAGCATACTTCTTCAGCATAAGAAGTTATTACAAAGCTATAACCCATTTTGAAAAGGGAAGACAGCAAGGCCAAATTAAACTGGCAGGTTTGGAAATTTAAATTCAGTGGCAGTTCAGGTTATACACTACACTTAGGTAAAAAAATCCTAATTCTATTTTAAAGGCTCATTTTGCACAAATGGCTGAGCTGTTTAAGTTAAAGTGAATAAATACCTAATGAGCCATTAAAGTCTATAAGACTGTATGGCCTCCAGGCACTGGTACCTGGATTCAGCCAATTATAGTTCCATAAGATAAGATGAAGACATCAGGTTGTTATTGGAATATATAAAGGTTGAAGACACTGTTAATAAGTCACTACAGGATGTGATAAAATTGTTTAAACTGTTTAAAAACTCTCAATGTGTTTTGCTAGACACATTTTTACTGCTAGTTTTTTTCCCCCATAAAGTCTAATCCTTTCTTTGCACAGCCTTGAGAACTACACTCTGCAATATTACATTAACACCAAAAGGTGATTTGTTTCTACATTTCCATGTTTTTAGCACGTACTCTGGAGGTTATGAAATATTAATGGTGGCAATTCCTCAACTATGGCATAGAGGGAATAGGAAGGAAAAGAAAGAAATTAAGGAAATACCAATTTTTTTAAAAAAAAAAAGAAAAACAAAGCAACCATCCAAGAGAAGAGTCATAAATAGTGAAAGATATATTTGCCTTTAAGCAATACCAATCTAATGGAAATTATTCACACATAGCTCCTATATATCTATTCCTACATTTTTCCAAGCTGAAGAACTCAGCCTACGCATAATTAGAATTTTCTTGTGCTGAATCTGTTTATTAATCTTTAATTATTTTCCCCCACGGAGCTAAGCATATAAGATTTGACTATACAATCCAAATACATAACGAGAAACGTGTGAAAAATCACCCTGAACACGTAGACTCCGGTCCTGCAAAGATTCGCGGGTATGCATAATTTTCATCCCACTGGTTTAAGTTTTCCAGGGGGAACTTTCATTTGTCTTCTCACAGATTCACCCCTAAGGCGTGTGGTCGTCACCTACCTCTGAAACAACTTATTTGTCTTCTTTGAAACCCTTCAGTAACATTAAGCCTACCAAAAGTCAGGCCCGGCTACGCTTTTGGCTTTCAGACTGACCACAACATTTTGGCCCTTTGTATTCTCTCTCTGAGCCTGCTTCTCTGCATCCATCTGTTTTCTCTTGGCTTTACCTAGAAGACTTTTGGGGCAGAGACTGTCTTTTTTATTATGTGTCTGTACAGCACTTAGTGCAATAGCATCCTGATCTCTCTCCAGGGTTCCTTGCTGTTACCCAGCTTAACTAACTGATATCAAGGCAGGGCATCAGGGGGGCCGTTAATGGGACAATTCACAGAGCCCAAGGTTAAGCGTATGAATAAATATGTACAGAATAAGAGGCTGCTTGATGGAGGCTGAAACATTTCATTTGTTAAAGTCACAAAGCCTTTTAACATGAGAAAAATATCTCAGTACAATTTCCTTTATGACTTGCTCTCCAATGACTTAAGTATCAGTTATTTAAAAAATTGTGATTCTGTCCTAAGAACTACCATCTAAAAGCCATGACCATAGTATATTTTTACAAGCATATTATAAACCTCCCAGACGGATCAAGGTTTCTGACAGGCACATTTACACATTTTCATTCCCCCTGCTTTCTCACATAAACGTACTGAAGGTTAAAAGCCCACAACATCAATGGCATAGCTTTATTTCCCAGCAGCACAACTTGCATAAAGACTTATGTTCATGCCCTGAACTAGGGAGCATCTCGCCTTAGCCCCTCTTGTGCCCTGAGCAGAGCTTCGGGCTGGTGCTCCTGAATCATCACCTATGACTAATGCCGTTTCCCACTGTCACAGTTCTGTTCTGTTTTGGCTCAAAGTCACCAAAGGGGAATAATCTTTCCACTAACTTATAGGACCGGATCCTCAGCGTGAGTAAGGCATCGTAATTCAAGTGACATCAACAGGAATAAGGTGCATTATGTCACTTTAGGGGCCAGCCTGTGGATCCTCGGGACAGACTAGCCCAGTTGTTGCACCAAATCATGTAACTGCCTCAGTGTTGCAGCATGAGATCTTATTCGTTATTTCCCATGCACGTGTTCCTTACCTGTTCTGCAAAAGATGCCTAACTCCAAATTTACTCACGCTTGTAAAATTTGGAATATCATAGAACGATAGAAATTCCAGGTCCCCGTGAGAATGTTTTACCGTTCAGACCTGCATCTTGCCAATGAATATATGTATATAGATGCCACAGGCGGGAATTTAATGAAGCACTTCAGTAAGTATGCAGCTCTTCATGGCTGTGCAAATGAAGGGCTTGATAACACATCCTTGGAAAATACAGTACCAATATTCGTCCTGTAAGATGGCTTCATTGATTTGAATCTCCTGATTTTATACTACGCCTCTCATTAATATCTTGCCACCAAGCCCCTCACTTCACAGTGGGTTTCTTTATGACACTGCAGTCATTCCCTTAATGGCAACTCACCAGCCTGAATTTGTTATAGACCCAAAAAAACGAAGGAAGGGGAAAGAAGACATAGTTAAAGTTACACAACAAAGAAAATAAGGAATCTGACAGTGTGAAAAATATATTCTGGAGTACAGCAATCATATCTCAGACGATAAAGTGAGGCTGAAAGTTGGGGCATTTGACTACTTCCAAATTACTTTTGCATGAGCCCTGCCTTTTTGTGTGCTAAAGATTGCTCATAGCTGCAAATTAAATATTTTGGGTATTACAGATAATGGAGACCCAACATCCTAATGGCACTTGGAGTCATGACTACGTAATGCAATCTCCTTTTTATTAAGGGAGATTACTTTCTTCTTTCTTGATTATATTTCCTGGTTATTTCTTTGACTTTTATTTACTGATACTATTGTATATTATAAGCATACTGTTAGCTACAGGCCAAGAACATAAATTAAAACCTGCTTTGAACAGCTGTGTGCTTGTTGGCCTAAGACATATTGCTTTATACATCCCGAAGTATGTTAAATACGTATAGGTGACAAGAAAAAAAGTGTAGCGTAGGTTTGGAAGAGAATACTGGTGGGATGTGTAAAGTTTTTAAAGATTATTACAAATATTTCTTGTCATGTACCCATAGGTTGGATGCAAGGGTAAGTTATTTTTTTATTATCATCTTTAAAAGGGTCCATTCTTTGCTTAGTACAAGTGGAATAAGTGGCATTTAATAACAGTAGAGTAAAATGGGTCCTCAATTTTCCCCAAGAAAAGAAAAACAGTCCTTTTTTTGGTTTGCAGCTATGAGAAGAAATTTTAAAATTAACAGATTGCAAAGTATAATAGAAATCTCATATAGTATAAACTATAGTTGCACTACAATTTACGGCCATCAAAAGAATGTGATGTGAGAACTACCTGGAAAGCCAAACTGAGCTGGCTGGGCAAAACTTTCCTATCTGGAACGGAAGCCAAAGAAAAAGAAATCAATTACTATCTATACTAAACACTGTGCTGCAGATGAAGACCTCCAATTCTCCTGCTTAAACTGTTGTCCTGCTTTACTGGGATCTGCTTGGATGAGGCACTGGCATATTGTCAATTTTGGAACAATCTACTAGGGCCCTAACAAGCCATCTAGATGTAGACCAGAGCAAAACTCCCTTGTATTCTTTCAGTCTCCAGTTTTGGTAGCTGAATCCATACTTCATGATGCCGCTGCACTTTTAACTTAACAACAACGTCTTGAAGTTATACAGCAGCTTTCATTTCAGGATCTCAGTGTACCATGAAAACAGTGTTTACGTGAGCAAGAACAGAATGCTACCAGTTTTGCAAAGGAGCCAAAAGAGATTAAATTATTTCTGAAAAATCAGTTAACAAATATTGGCCAGAAAGAACTGAGGAAACAAACACCCCCATGCCAACCTTTGCCTGTAAGCCAAACAACTCAGCCGTCTTCATTCCCATGCCTATGCTCCTAGGACCGCATTCCACTGATTAATGTATCCATGAAATGGGAGCTCCTATTTGCTGGATGAAATGCCCAAGCAGCGATTGTGTATTTGCAGCGATTCTGTAAAACTGAACCTTTAAGAATACCATGGGAAGAAAGGTCTTCAATTATTTGCAGCATAATCAAGCATGCCTGCCCTCAAATGCATTACCTCTGTTGAGCAAGCGGCTGTTTATTTTCAAAAACCCAAAGGGGCAGAAAAGAAAATGACAACAGATATATTCTCTTCACATCTAAAGAGATACTGAAAAGACTTCCTAAGCCAACATTTTAATGTGTTATTTACCTTTTTTTTTTTCTTTTAAGAGCTCTGAGAGAGTTCTCAAAAGATAATTTGTATTCCTGTAAACCCTGTTTTCTTCAACGTACATAAAAAATCTCCTCTGTGTTTTGATGTTTACCAGACCGGGCAACAGGTAAGCCTAGATCTCAGCAGCACGGTGGAACGGTTTGGGTGTCCAGCAGGAGATAAAGGCCAGGGAGGTGTTCCCGTGCTATTGACACAGAGCACAAAGATGAGTTTCGCACTGGAGTGCTGCTTTAGCCTTGAAGGAGGATGAATTGTGTTCTGCAACTGCGTTACTCAGCTGGAGCCACTCCCAGAGCACTTAGAAGGATGGGGTAGTCTGTGTTGTCGCTCCGTCCCTCCAACCTTCCGTCCAGGTGGACACAGGCTATCTGCCCAGACCAGGTTCCAGCAAGTCTGACCCAGACAGTGCAGACTTCAGATTCTCTAATCTCCATTTTTCCACCCTTCATTAATGAGACTCCTCACTCGTCAAAGTAAGTTGGACCTACAGACCAAAAAGTGAACACTAGGTTATTATTCATACCGTACACACTTACAAATGTCCCTTCTTCTAACTAATGAACTAGTGAAGAAAACAGGGTCACGAAGATGTGACTGAGGAAATTTTTTTTGTCCCTGGATTTGCTAAATCTGCTCAGATATGACAAAAGAATCTGCCCACCCAGCCATTTTTCCAAATCAGTTTTAAGCAGGACCATCTCACAATGGCAGAAAATAATATCATCATTAACTTAGCACCCATCCAATGCAATCCACTCAGAGCTGCGCAATGTTTCACAAGCTTTAAATGGACTGAACATTCCTTCTTTGCAATTTATATATTATAACCACCTTCAGAAAGGTAAACTGAGACATACAGGGATGAAGGCTAATGAAACACTGATTTTTGTGGCTCAGCTTGTCTGCTTTTTGGGGACACCAAGAAAACACCTCTCTTCTTATGCCAGTTTAAATTGTAGCCTCTGACTGATTTTGCTTTACAATCTGTTTATACAGCTGGACATCTACAACTGGGAACTGCTGAAGTTAAGCCAGGGAGGAAGTGGGAGACTTGAGACCCGAATCGTAGTTTCCGCATCTAACTACAAAACTGATCTGGCTCCTAAAATGATATTACAGAAAGGTTTGGAAGGCTCTCTGAACTTAAAATAAAATAGAGAAGACAAGGGGAAAAAATAATACACTTAAATTAAATATGGCAACAACAAATAAAACAACAGACAATTTGTTACATACTATGGATTCTGAAAGAAAGCATTACACCCATTATTTCTTATTATTGCTCCAGGAAAGAAATTCACAGTGAAGGCAAAAAATGAAGTTAGCAATGATTTTTCACTCATGAACCCTTCTCCAGGGATGAGTTATAAAGGAAAAAAATGCTGCCTGGAAGAAGAGAGAAAGCAAGGCTTATCTGCGTTTACGTATTTAGCGAGACACTTGCACCCACGCTTACGTGGCTATAGGAAAATCATTAAACAGCACTTTTACACTTTTTTAAATTTTGTCCTAATGTATGAAAGAACTGTTTAGTCAAGAAGTAGTAGATTAATGTAAGTATTATGGCTGAAACTGCAGCAGGCAACAAGAGCATCCAGTATGAGGTAAACTCTTTCCAGAGCTAGGCTAAACTTTTGGCATGTGGGAGCCAGGTATTCATATCTGGCTTAATTACTGGAGCGATTGCGTGTGAATATCTCCTCCCAGGAGTTTATTGTTCCTATGCACAATTTAAGTAAAATATGCATATAACCTTATTCTGTGTTGCTTGTATCTTATCTGAGGAAAGCTGAACACCAAGGCTCTCTAAATACCTGTATATATACACCTATATATAAAAATATATAAATATCTTATCTGTATATACATAAAAATAACTGTGTGTATACTTATATATCCCCCTTCACAGAGGATCAATAACACTAAGACAGATCATCTCTGTAAAAATGGGTATGGGCTAGCCTGAGGTCTCAAAGAAAAGCGAGCAGGCGGGAAGACAGACAGCAATGAAGAGGTGAGCCATAGTAAGAATACGAGAAGTTTTCAAACACAGAGTGGTAGGGGAGGGAGTGCAATTAGAAAAGGTTACAAAGCGTTGATTTTAAAAAGTAGTTCCGAAATATCATAGAGCAGGAAGTCAAGACTGACGACAGCATTTGGGGCGATAGCAGGCATTAGATCAAAGGTAATACTACATGAAGTGAAGCATCAAACATACAAATCAGTAGGTACAAAAATGCAAATAATAAGTAAACAGAGGAAAGGCTAGTGGAAACGCAGAAAAGAACGAACATGTGCAGTGAGCACACTACGCAGAGAGCGGAATAACTGCAAACCCAACAGAAGCCCGTGCAAAATGAGGTTGCCATTTAATAAGTTCGCACCAGCTGTTCAGCGGAGGATGAAGGGGTTATGTTTGTTATTTTATAAGCTCAATTGCCAAATCAAACGTTAGAATCTTTGGGTATGTTTGTCTACTGCAAACAAAGATAATAGTAAATCTTTTGCAGAGGCACTGAAATGAAGCAAAAATGTATTTTCTGCCTCTGAAGGTGATTTAAAAAGGCATGTATCAGAAGCCGTAGTACCTACCGGTCTAGAACCCTCCCAGCCTGCAGCAGCCCAACGCTGTACTAGGGTGACCAGAGTCAGCACACGTCCAGGTTTTGCAAAGGACGTGACACACAAAGTCGAGCTCTTGGCCCAGTGGTAGTGGCCGAGAAGGAGGCCCAGCAGAGCCCTGGGTAAGGCGCTCGTCCACACACATTGTCTCTGGCCTCGTTCCTCGTCCCATATGACCACCTCCTCTTTGCAGAGGTAAGAGTATGGCAAATATGGATTGCCCGTGTTATAGCCGGTAGGATACAAGCTTGCTCTGATCTGAAACCGTTTAAACGCTTGGGTCCAGACTCGTACCCAAGTTAGCTCATCAACAGAGCTTATAATCCCCAACCAGTCATTTCATTAATATGCCTGTACGGTTTCCAAAATGGAGCTAGCTCGCATCTGCCCAGCTTGGAGCATGGACAATGGAGGCCGGACTTGTCTGCTATAATTTGATACACTGTTGAAGTCCTAATTCATCAGGGCACATCACTAATTAAGTCAAAGAAATGGGACCACTCATAGGCTTAAGACTCGGCACACACTTACATAGCTCGTTGCACTGGAGCTGATAAAATGAAAACTCGGAAAGATCCCTTGACAGTGTGTTTAGTCTCACCTAGACTTCTTTCCGGGGTTTGTTTGGGAAATATCTGGTGTTTAATTATTAATCGTATAAATAAACAGAGATAGAGAGAATTGACATATTTCCAAAGTGAACACAAAGAATGGAAAGGAAGGAAACGGTAAAGTACAGAAAAGCCGAGGTATGAAGCACAGACGTTACCTATATTAAAGGGTATTCATGTTATTTTATGACAGAATAACAACATTATGCCTTCTGGCTCATGTTAATACTTTGGTTAAATCCCTTAAGTAGATTAGAAAGAATTACAGACGCTACCGGACGAAAAAGCCTACAAACAGGTAGTGTGGATGTTTTAGTATATATAGCTACCAACAAAGTACTGTCATGGTACAGAAATAAGTGAAGCAGCAGACGTACTTGGATCCATGAGGGGGAAGTTAGTAAGTAAAATGACAGTTTGGAATTTCAAGCTTTACGTGTTCCCGTCTGATGACTTCCATGCTCAGCTGCTCCCCGTCACTTTGGACAGATTTGAAGATAAATTCCTTCTCTTATAAAACAGTAGCCGCAAGCCACTTAAGGAAGGATTGCAACAACAATCTTCATGCTGCTTTACTTCATATCTTCATGTGTCTTATTGTGCTTTTTGCATTTATTGAGTTATATCCTAGCCAGGGTAAGCTGAAAAAGTCCCACTGAATCAAAAAGGTAGTGCTAATTCCTCTAAAGGTTCCTCTGATTTTCACTCTAGAACTGGTATTTTTACAAACTAAACATATTACATTCTTCCACACTTCTCTCTTCATAAGAAAGGCTTCAAAATATAACCCAGATCACTCCTATAATAATCTGCAATAAACACACAAAATCTGAACATGTGCTCGTGTCCTCTCCAGAATCTGAGAGATGTGGATGGGTTTACCATAAAGCATTAAACGTTTTTTTGTTAGCATGCAAAAGATGTTTTTTTGGTGCCTCCAGACGTTTTTCATTTTCCACTTCAAGCACTATTTATCAGACCTCCTCATGCTTCTCTAATTGGAATGTTTGCCCATTTGAAATGCACAGCAACATTCTACTCGGAGAACAATACATCCAGACAAAACAACACCTTGTTTAAAAATACATAAGTACATTTCTTGTTTGAGCACAGAAAAAACAACATTTCAAATTCCTCAAGAAAAACTTCAAGGACATCAGAAGATCCAGGGCGGACTGGTACTGACCCAGCTGAAGTGAGACCTGTGATAAGTTTCACTTTAATCCAGTTTTCTCCTACAATCACCTCATGCTTACGCTCCTTCTTCGGTAACTTTGTTCTTATTTTGAAACATTCCTAAGACCTCTTTGCTGTATCCTGAAGCTTCTGTACTCCCCAAGAAGCAGAAAAACACCTGAAGCCCAAGGCAACAAATGCAACTGAAAACACACAAACCACAGTTTCATTATTCAGGGGGGTACATACATCCCATAAAACTGATTAAATATAGTCAATAATTTTCCAGAAGATGACACTGCATTACTGTTACACAGAAAAGATTTACTGTCTGAAGTATTGTATCAAACAATTACTAAAGCTAGGTGTAAGACTAGCGATGCAGTATTTTATAGTGCACAGCAAAAAACTGCACATACGAGAGAATTGTAAAAGCTACCACAAAGACTGCAAAGTCTATAACAATCTATAGACATCTTTTGAGGATTTCAACTAAGACGGCCTCTTTGAGATTTGGGGTAGAACCATAGAGAACTGCAATGGAAAGGTGCATATTGGTGTGAATGGAGAACAAATGGGAGTATCTGGATGTGGAGGCACCACAAGGAGCACACAGCAGGTCTCAGGACAGCTTGTGTTGATGGCATTCAGATTAGCAGCTCTTCAGGGCTCCAAAAGGGTGAGAAAAAGGTATGTTCAAAACCTGCACAGGGTCACCAGTCTAAGATGACCCCAGGAGACATGAGGGGGACTCGGCAGCTGGCACTTCCATGTACATTTAAAATAATAATCATTGTTTAAAAATTAAAAATAACTAAATAAAATGTTGTTGTTATTTAATTTTTCATTATTCATCTGCTCCTGTATTCTGGCATGGATATATGCTGCACTGTTGATACACTGTTGCAACAGTATTTCCTACAGAAATTATGAAAGAAGATCTAGATCCGGATTTTAATCCTGTTGCTGATTATGACTATTTTCTGATTCACTTGGATTAGCTATCCTGCAGATTTTCCCCTCAAAATGTCTTGATGCCTCTTATTGCTAGAACATGTGTGACCACTCTAGGATAGTCTTGTCGCTCACAGAACAAGCTTATGAAATAGAATTTTTTCCTTTTTTTTTCTTTTCCTTAAAAAGCTCAATTCCCTGAAATTTTGCAGTAATATGCCATAGCTTCATGTGAAAGCTCAGCTGAGACTGTAATATAAGTGTCAGTCACTTGATTGACAGCATGTGAGGAAGCATGATTCCTTCCTTCCTCATCCCAACGAAATGCTGATGACAAATTTGTGCCAATGACACTAGCCACTGGTAGTTAGTCCCCAAAACCAAAACATTTTGAGGACAAATGTTGACTCCTCCTATAAAGGAAACAGAGTCTAAACTGGGGATATATCCCTGTGAACCCCAAGAACTTTACAGGCCATTTTTTTCATGCGATGATTAGCATGGAGCCGCCATTAAGTGCGTTACCAGTTAACAAAAGTACAGAACTCTTGTTCATGGTTTATCTGAGAAAGAAGATCTCTCTTTAAAAATAAACTGTTTTGTTTGGGGCTTTAAGAATATCTGTTAGAATTCCAGATTTTTGAGAACTGGGATTCACCAAAGACATTTTAGAAGTAAATATCTGCCTGAAAAGCACAGCTCTGGCACTGAAGCATGGATGTGAAAAAAGGCCCTTTGGCACTGGTTCCTGAGGGCCTTTGGACCACACTTGCTCACTGTACCGGCTGCCCAGCCTGTGAGATGAGGCTGGGATCCAGAAATCAAGCTTGACTGTTTTTGCATCTGTTCAGATGCTCCCACGAGCGAACAGACCCGTACGCGTGCGAGTACCTAAGCTGTGTATTGGTAATTCCTCAGCGTGTGAGGAGCTGGGTGAATACTAGCTTCAGAAATCCAGGTGGTAGATCAGCTGGAGGGGAGTAGCAAAGACTTGGGGCCAAAGAGCAACACAACTACAGCAGGAGGAACCAGTCAGGCAAGGCAAACTTGAATTTGACTCCACACGTGTGATGCTCAGCTTAATTTCAAAAGGGTTCTTGTAGACACAGACCATCTCCTCTGCTCTATGTGAAGTCAGGATTTGGTCCATGGGGTCACGATTTTCAAAGGATAATAAGAAGGGCTTGTTCACACAACCTTTTCCTGTTCCAGCTGTGCCAGCTAAAGAGTTCACTATCCGAACCCCCATGCTGGTATCCGCTTGCTGGAGGTTGGTATTGCTTCTGGGGAATGTTTTTCTCTCACTGAACTGGTTTGGCTCAAATAGTTTAAATGCCAGGGCGGTTTGCGGAGCCCTGAAACACCCTTGTGAATAGTCCTGGCAGCCACTGAGATGGAAGATCTTAGGGGGAAGTAACTGCCTGAAGCGACAAGGAGGAGTATGGGGGTGGATAGCACGAGGAACGAGAGCAAGTTGTTAGGGAATGTGGTGTGGCGTTCAGCCCCCATGAAGCTTCACTGAGGTTTAAGGTGACATTTTCAGGCCCAGTTGAAAGCGTCATTCTAACATGACATTCTAGCGTTTCCATTTTCAGTTTTACCACTCACCTACCGGATCCTGAGAGCGTGTGAGAAGCAACGTACAAATGGGAATAATGGGAATTAATCACTCCGTTAAAAAAAAGTGCATAAAATCCAGGCCCTATTGAAATTAATATCAAAGCACTTCCACCAAGGGCAGGACTTCACTTACTGGATGTACTCTGGCATAAAGCCAGCGGCAGTACATCAGTGTCAGGGTGGCTACAAATGACTGCTCTGGCAGTGATGGAGCACAGGCACTTTCTATTTTTTAGTTTCCTTATTCCCATTAACGCATGCAAATGATGTGCCTTTCTGTGTCTTTTTTGCTTTAGCAACCTCAGTTAATTCCCTGTTAACATAGATTTTTTCAGTCATCAGTAGACATTTATTTAATCTTTTTTTTTTTTTTTCTTTTGAGGAATTGGGATGAGAGAGCAACAAGCAGTGATGGAGAGAGATTAAGAATGGCAGGGTAACAAAGCACAGGAATGAATACTGAAGCTACCTTATTCTTGTATTAAGAACCCGATGAGAAGTAATGGACTCAAATGTACAGTATGGAAACATTCAAATAGCAGAGGTGTTTGTAAACTCTTGAATACATTTGTCAGGCAATTCTCTGTGTTGCATTTGTAGATGTATCCTTATAACTATTTCAGAACAATGGCCTTTACATATGCCACGACTATGTTTTGAACATATTTTTCAGACATATGCCATTCAGTGGTGGCTGTTAAATGCTCCATCCATAAACCATTATGCTCTTCTATATTGAGGTTTCACTGCAACAGGCAGCTGTTTGACAGAGAATAAACTCCTGGGGACAGCAGCAAATCAAATTAAATATATCTCCACAGAGCTATCATAGGGGGTTGCATGGCTTGATAGGCTGCTTCAAGAGCAATAAGCACACAAAGGAAGAGCAAACCTGAGATAAATCAAGATAGACCAAATGAGCAAGCAGACAGACAAATCATTATTGGCTCCATGAAAGTCATTAGGAGTTTCGATGTTGATTTCAACAGATCTAGTATTTCAGCTGTCTATCTGTGGGCGGGAAATTTTTAATCCTATAAAAGTCAGAGAGATTATCTAATTATTGTTCTTTTCTCACCCACTTTTATAAGCTTGGTTATGGGAAAAGATACTCACTGATATGCTGATAAACAAGCTCACTGAGAAAAAAAAAAGTGGAACGTGCTAACATCACTCTTTTCTAATATTTATTTTCCTCACATAAACCTGTAACCACCCTAGAGTTTAGGTGGGACTAAAGAAAAAAAAAAAAAAAAAGGCTTGATTACTTCAAGGAACAGACCCAAACATGTACTCATCTCAAACACTGGGTTATTCTCATTACAAACTTTTCTACCAACAAGACAATATGAGTGTTTTCTGTCCTGCTTTTTTCTATTATGTACGCATCAAAGCCTATCAAATACATACTGGTAGCACATACACACTCTACATTAGGGAGGGAGAAGAAACAGCACAAGAAGTGCCCACATTGTAAATAAATTCCTCTTAATAAATCCCATTGCATTAACAATGGCCTAAGCGTCGAAGTGTGCACTTCACGGTGCAAAGTGCAAAGTGCTCTCGTGATATCTTTACTTCAACATAACTTTTGTTTTTCCACCATGGATCTGTCAAGCATCCCTCTACAGGCTGACTGGGAAAAGGTGGGATGGAAACAGTGAAGAGATGTCCCTAATTAGGCTAGCCCGGCATTATTTTAAAATACTGTACGTTCATTTGCCCATGTCCATGCTGAATTAGTCCATTCAGCTTGAACGTTCCCGTGCAACCCTTACACCATTGTAAGTGTTGGTAAAAATTTTCAGCAAGGAGAAAAGCCTTTTCTTTCAGAACATTTCTTTCAGAACAAAGTTGTGAGGAATAGGTATCATTTTGCTCAAGTGTATATTACTGCTATTTCGCAGAGATGCTTTAGCACCTTCCCTGTCCCCCTCCTAGTGCTCTGGTGATGAAACTGGGAGATCACCTTGTTCCTGTGAAAGACGGACAAATCTGTTCGGATTTTAAGCCTCTGAAAATCTTTGCTTGCACAGGCTCAGGGGAAAATAATCAGACAGCTAAATTCTCTGAAGCATTTAGCTGTACCCAGCACGCTCCATGTCGGGACTGCAGGGTCTGAGCAAGAATTTCCTCTACAGCTGTGTCCCGGGCAGCCAGAGCAGGGTGCAGCACCGGGCACTGCAACTGGATGCGAGCAAACCATCTCCTGCGACATCAGTCCTGCTGCTGGTCACCAAAAGAAAAAAGGAGGAGGGGGGGAAGCCTAACCAAAGCAAAGCTGGAAGGAGAGCGATGCTGGAAGGGGGTTAACGGGCAGCTGAGAAGCAGAGATCTGACGTCTACCCACAGAGCTGAATTTTACTGGGGCCTCTTCCCATATTTTCTCTAAGATTCTGAAGAACTAGCCTCAATCCAGGCTTTCACAGGCACAGTAGGGAATTTTTTTCCCCATTGTTTCTGAGTCTCAAGCAAGAGACAGCCGAGTCCCAACCCATAAAGTTGCCAAGCAGCGTGGACTACAGTCAACAAACAGAAACTCCACTTTGCACAAATAACGGGCTACAAAAGCACTAGCTGGAGTCCCATGGCAGTCGTCTCACGTCGGGCTCTGGGAACTAGTGGGATGCTTCTGTCGGGCAGGGCTCTGTAGCAGTTCCCCAGCTTCTGCTGCAGCAGAGCTAACAACCCCGGCAGGCACCGCAGTGACATGCAGCTCATCAAAAAATCTGCAACTGTCAATGTTAAAGAGGGGCTTGCCTAGCGTGCCATAAATAAAGCACAGAGCTTCAGATTTTGAGTGCGAGATTAAGGATCTATGGGGTAATACGTATTTCAAACACAAAACGATCTGAAATTTGGTTAGAACTCAAAAGATGATGACTCAAAAATCCAATTAAAACTTTATCCTTTCCCTAAAGCCATCCTCTTAACTTGAACATAACTCGTTACGAGAGCTTTACTTGCAGTAAGTATATGAACTTTCAAGGCCATCTTGTCAGGAGAATATTCTCTAAAAAAACCCCACAACAGTATTTATTTAAAAAATGTAAGCAAACATATGTTAAATATTTAAATTGCATTTTAAATACTGTTCTGGAACATAAAGCCTATCTAAGTATATTCTTAGATACAGACTGTAGTAACTTAATGGTTTTTTTCACTATTTAAAGTTCTTGCATTTTTTTTTTTTTTTTTTTTTTTTTTCTTTTTTTTGTAATTAAGCAGAAACAACCTAGGTCATTTTAACTCTCATTCTTTCCCTTTCTCCACCACTCCCCCAACATTCCCAAATTCCAGCTCTTGTTAAGAGTCACTAAATGATTCCAGCATAAACCCCAGTAATTGGGTTCATGTGTTCCCTGGTTTAAAAATCACATTTGGGGGAGAACTTCGCCTATCTGTTTCAGCAAATTAGTTACCTTAATATTCCTTTGTACTTCCCATTCTCTCAAAAAGGGAGTCTATTAGTTTGAACAACTGTAGTAAAAAATGCTTTTTTGATTGCCATTTCTTAAAAACGGAACCAGAATATCTTTTATTTCCTCACAGTTCTACCGACCCACTGCCTGCCTAGTTTACCTCTTTCAGCTACTAGTTGCAGGTGCTGCCTTTCAGAGATTGTAATTGTTAATTCTACCCACAATTAAGAGATGATAAAGAGGAAGAGATGAATATTGATAAATATTATACGTAATACAAAAACACAATACAACCACCTTCTGTTTTTCCATAGGTGAGCTGTTGCAGTAAGATAATGCATCCTGCAAGGAGTTACTGCATCTCCAGAAATAGCCATGTGAAAAATGAAT